>SJYX01004478.1:274706-322018 GCA_006410675.1 Oreotragus oreotragus
GGTTGCCATTCCTATGCCAGGGGATCTTCCAGACCCGGGGATCTTCCAGACCCAGGAATCGAACCTGCATCTCATATGTCTCCTGCATTGGCAGGCGGGTTCTTTACCACTAGCCACCTGGGAAGACCCATGACTTCCTCAAGTCAATTGGTGAAAGCTGACATTTTCTCAGCTTGAGTATTAACTGGGACACAGCTGCTCTCAACAGCAGACTCGTGACAGAAAATCAGTCAAAGCAGGCTGATTCAACAACTTACGCTCAAAGGGCCCTGCACTGCCTCCTGGGTGTCTCATACTTCTAGAAGCGTGAAGACAGAGGCATGTCTATATCCTCAAAGACTCCTGTGAAATGCGGAGTGCTGGAAGAGATGTGTGGGGACCAGGGCCGCAGTCAGAGAAATGGAGCTTGGCTGCAAATTAAACAGCCAGTCTGCTGAGACCTGAGTCACCACCAGACGCTGCAAATTATTAATACCCACTCCTGCTAAATCCTTGGAATTTGCAAGACAGTGTCTTACTGGCTGAAGCTGAGTTTTCCAGCTGATGACTTTACCCAGACTGAGAAAGGTAGGAACGAGAGAATTAGTCAAGGTCTGCCCTGGGGAGACAGTCTCAGCAGCTCATTTCCTTCTTCCTGAAAGTGAACTGGTCACTGGACCGCAAGTCATCCAAGCATCTCAAGGCACTGGGCAGGCTAGTGAGTCAGAGTTTTATTGTGGAGTTGGCTTTTTTGCTTGCTTTCATAATTAACAACTTGTAAATATGCCTTTCTGAAATCTTGGATTTCACTTTCTAATTAAGCCGATGACTTGGAGTTAATTGAACAAAAATCTTCCACTCAGTCACAAATAATGCTTTCATTCCATAGGATTCCAATACATCTTCTGGGTCCCTTAAAACTGAAGTGAGTAATCACTGTATTTCTGAATCTTTTTTTTCCCATTACAAATATCCACACCACTGAGCCCCAGGGCTGTAAAGTTAGCTACAGATAGAATATAGCAACATTATACCTGGGGTCCGAAAAAAGGGAACTTGAGGGATGGACGAGTGGACAGCCGTGCTGTCCTGACGTGGATGCTCTCGTGGTATTAAGAGTTAAGCTGGTGGCTCCTATGAGCAGATCTCTGTCACTTTTCATGTGAGTATATGCCTTATCACAACCCTCTCCAGGGAGANTATAGCAACATTATACCTGGGGTCCGAAAAAAGGGAACTTGAGGGATGGACGAGTGGACAGCCGTGCTGTCCTGATGTGGATGCTCTCGTGGTATTAAGAGTTAAGCTGGTGGCTCCTATGAGCAGATCTCTGTCACTTTTCATGTGAGTATATGCCTTATCACAACCCTCTCCAGGGAGACGTGCCTGCATCCATTTCCTAACTGTCTATATCCCACTCCACCAGCTTCAAATGCCTTCTCTGAAAAGAAAGGGGGGAAAAGGTGACATGGGGGAGGGATGTGTGATAACCATTTGTGTTATCTACATAACTTGTGTTATCAAACTCTGTCGTGTTTCAGACCTTTATGACAGCATATTAAGAGATAAGAGCATTAGACGCAACCTAAGTTTCTACACAAGGGTTGCCTTATTCCCAGTGTTCATCCATAGACTTCAACCACGGGACCATCGGGCATCTGGGACTCTGATTGACGGCAGGAAGGCAGGGCGGGGTACAGAGAGCACTCACAGCTGGGACAGAGTGCGGAGCAGCAGGGTATTCTCCGTGGCCGTCTCAGCGCACAGGTGGAAGGTGGTACCCCAGTCTTCTCCTTCCCACCTCTGTGCCTTGTTGGTGAATTACCTTTAGCTTCTGCCATATGGTGATGCTTGATATTCTCTGAAATAATAACAGAGACCCTGAGTCATCAGCTACCATTTCCTCCCTGGACAGGTCACTTCACGGTCACTTCCCTGGTCCTTATAGCTCAGTGCAGCCCAGGGAACCTCTATGCTGTTCTACAGACTCCATCTAGACTCTCCCATGGTCTCTCAAAAGGTCCCCTCTTATTCTGTCCTCCTTGTGAATGAGAAAGGGACTGCATCTCAGTTGAGAGATCCTTTATGCTCCAGGAAAAGTTAGTTTCTTTTGTTCTTTCTTCTCCACAGTGAATAATTCTATTACCATTTACTCATGAACTTCTTCACAAACTTCCCTGTCGTCTTTTTTTGCCTCCTTCTGTGCTTAGAAAATTGGGCTAATGGTTCTCGAGGCCCTGTCTGAAACACAATGATCACATTTTTGCTATATATTTCTGATTAGTATAGCATGTCTAAGTAGATTCTAATTCAACTTTAGAGTTGAATTGAAAATTGTATTAATGTGGTCATTTGATACATAACTGTGTTAATTTAATCTACATTTGTGTCCCCAGAGCTAATGTTTTTCTAGCTATAAAATCATAGTTAGAAAAATTAAAAGATCTAATAAGCCGGTTCTCAAACCTTTGACCACTAAAACTGAGAAATACACCAAGTTCTGAAAGCATCCAGGCTTCATCGTCTTTGTGTATATTCTTTCTTTCTCTGCAGGGTGTTATAGAAAAACAAAAGAAAAATATTGGATTAGAGCCCTTAAACCAATGCTTTTGTCTTTATGAACTCAGCTGAGTCATTTAAACCTTCTGTGTCCCCATTTCCTCATTTATAAAATAATAAGAATATAAATAATTTGATTATATCAAGTGGGATTTCCAAAGTCTTTTTCTTTTTTTGCCGTGGAACCCTTTCTTAAAAGAAATCTTTAAGTAGAAGCACAATGCGTATGGACAGAGGAGCCTGGTGGGCTACAGTCCATGGGGTCACAAAAGTCAGACATCATCAAACGGCTAAATGATCATCACCACCACAATGCATATAACAGGTAAAGCAGAACTCTCTGGTTGAAGCAGGGATGATAGGACCCTCAAGACTCACCCAATTAACCCCCCCCCCCCCCCCCCCCCCCCCCCCTTTCCCCCCCCCTTTTACAACAAATTGTTTTCTACCAAAACCAAAATTTGTGNACCACAATGCATATAACAGGTAAAAGCAGAGCTCTCTGGTTGAAGCAGGGATGATAGGACCCTCAAGACTCACCCAATTAACCCCCCACCCCCACCCAACTCTCACCTAGTTCCACCTCATTTTAACAGCATATGGTTTCATACACAAGCATAGCTTGGGTATGTGTGAGCATTTACATTCATAGTACATGTCTCGATAGGAATGCATGTAAGTGTGTGAGTTTATGTGTGCCTCCATGAGTAGACTGAAGAACTCCAAATTTCCCCCACCCACCTTCTGTCTGACACTACGAGTGAGATCTAAGGTTGCAAACTCCCTGGTCACCAGCCTGACACAGAATGGCAGCTTCATGCCCATTACCCCCAAGGATTCCTGGTACCTGCTCCCCTGAGAGGGTCAATAGACCGTCTCCTTTGCTCTAGGGGCTCCCCTGATAGCTCAGTTGGTAAAGAATCCACCTGCAATGCAGGAGACTCTAGTTGGATCTCTGGGTCGGGAAAATCCCCTGGAGAAGGGCTAGACTACTCACTCTAGTATTCTGGGGCTTTCCTGGTGGCTCAGCTGGTAAAGGATCTGCCTGCAATGTGGGAGACCTGAGTTCGATCCCTGGGTTGGAAAGATCCCCTGGAGAAGGGAAAGGCTACCCACTCCAGTATTCTGGCCTGGAGAATTCCCTGGACTGCTTTGACCACGGGGTCGCAGAGTCCGACACATCTGAACGACTTTCACTTTGCACTCTAGGAGAGGCAGCCGCCCCTCCTCTGCTGCTCAAGGAGAGGACCAGGGGCCTCCTCTCCCACCAGAGGCCAGAACTTCTGCTGGTGACCATCACAGCCGCTGTTCCACCAGATGCGATGATCTCTTTGTGGTTGTTGATTCCACACCACCCATTGCTGCTCCGAAGCGCAGGTGGGGCGCGGGGATGCGCCTTTGCCAACAGCGCCCCGGGGAGGCCATGCTACTGCGTCGCCCTCCCTTGGGGGCAGCTGCAACCTCAAGGAGGAGAGCTCTTACCCGACAGACACCTTGCAGCGTGGCAGGGAGAACGCCCCCTTCGGTTTAGAAACAGAGCCACTCAGGCCTTGAGGTTTTAAAATATTTCAAGAAAAACCTCTTTCAGTTTTTATTTACACTCTTTCCCGTTTGCCACCTCTTTACAGGACTCAAGCAGGCGAGTGTTGAAGCCGGAGGAGCATCTACAAGACAGAGATTGCACAGTCCTCAGAACTGCTCCTCCCCGGAATGATGAAAATTTTAAAAAACAAAAAACTGAGTTAAATTCATGTGCCTGACTTATTTTTCCCTTAATGCTCTCCCAGTAGGCCTCCCAGATAACCCTGCAGATAATCTTCAGTTCTCCAGATGTGTCCCAGGGTGTCGGAGCTCCAGCTGAGCCATCCTGGGCTCTTCTTGAGACCCTTTATACACACATGTGGATGAAACAGTGTGTGGTTACAGAATAAATCAAGAGCAGCTCATCATAAGATAACCCCACAGCTAGGGGATTGGGATCTTCCCCTCAAAGTTTTTATTTCCAGATGCATATGGACACTCTAAGTGTGATAGGGAGGTATTAACTGCTCAATGAGGCAACAGGATCCTTCAGGAAGTACCATGAGGTGCTGTGCTTGGCACCCAGAGAGGGTGGGAGAAAAGAAATTGCAAAGGTATTAATAGGGGAAAGTAGATATTGTTTAGCTGGGGTCAAACTGGGAGCCTTCAGAACAATCATGCTATGCTTAAGAGGAAGGGGCTTCAGATTTGGGCAGAAGTCTCACTTCACCAGCCGTGATCCTGCTTTGGTTTTTTGGCAGCTGGTTTCAGAAATAATGCAAAGCCTATGAGTAGGAACTCTGTTTAGTATTTCCCAAAGAGTGCTGTGCACAACCACCTGGATTATGACATTCGCTGGAAACAGACACATGTACGACCCTGACGCTCGGAAAGACTGAAGACAGAAGGAGAAGGGGGGGCAGCAGAGGACGAGATAGTTAGGCGGCATTATCCACTCAATGGACATGAATTTGAGCAAACTCCTGGAGATAGAGGCGGACAGAGGAGCCAGGCATACTACAGTCCATGAGGTCACAACGAGTTGGGATGATTTATCAACTGAACAACAGGGATCAGGTTTGGAGACCTCCACATCCTCTGTCTTAGAGGGTCATGATGTATTCTGGCCACACTCCACAGAAGAGAAAATATTGAGTAGAGAGACTTATAACTTTTTACAATTCATTGTGTTTAAATACGTTGACAATAGAACTCAAAAACTCTAACACAATATCTTCAGAAATAATGTTTTATGGAGTGCATTTTGAGAAAGGTAGCTTAGAACAGGGGTCAGGAAACTTTTCCTATAAAAAAATCAAATAGGAAGACATTTTTGGTTAATGGCCGTGCAGTCCGTGGCAATGACTGAGCTGTAACATGAAGACAGCTGTAGACAACACATAAACCAGCCTGCGTGGCTGTGCTCCAAGTAAACTTTGGTTGCGGACACTAATATTTAAATTTCATGTCATTTTCATGTGTCACAAAATATTATCTTTCTTTTGGCTTTTCCAAGCCTCTTAAAAAAATGAAAACAAAACCCAACTTAACTCAAAGGCTGTACAAAACACGTGGTGGGCTGCATTTAACCTCCAGGTTGTAACTTCCTGACCCTGGGGCTTGGAAGCAGCATCCGCCAGTAAAGGAAGCGAGCGTTTCTGCAGATACCAGAACCAGAGTCTCCANCCCCAGTCTTCTCCTTCCCACCTCTGTGCCTTGTTGGTGAATTACCTTTAGCTTCTGCCATATAGTGATGCTTGATATTCTCTGAAATAATAACAGAGACCCTGAGTCATCAGCTACCATTTCCTCCCTGGACAGGTCACTTCACGGTCACTTCCCTGGTCCTTATAGCTCAGTGCAGCCCAGGGAACCTCTGCGCTGTTCTACAGACTCCATCTAGACTCTCCCATGGTCTCTCAAAAGGTCCCCTCTTATTCTGTCCTCCTTGTGAATGAGAAAGGGTCTGCATCTCAGTTGAGAGATCCTTTATGCTCCAGGAAAAGTTAGTTTCTTTTGTTCTTTCTTCTCCACAGTGAATAATTCTATTACCATTTACTCATGAACTTCTTCACAAACTTTCCTGTCGTCTTTTTTTGCCTCCTTCTGTGCTTAGAAAATTGGGCTAATGGTTCTCGAGGCCCTGTCTGAAACACAATGATCACATTTTTGCTATATATTTCTGATTAGTATAGCATGTCTAAGTAGATTCTAATTCAACTTTAGAGTTGAATTGAAAATTGTATTAATGTGGTCATTTGATACATAACTGTGTTAATTTAATCTACATTTGTGTCCCCAGAGCTAATGTTTTTCTAGCTATAAAATCATAGTTAGAAAAATTAAAAGATCTAATAAGCCGGTTCTCAAACCTTTGACCACTAAAACTGAGAAATACACCAAGTTCTGAAAGCATCCAGGCTTCATCGTCTTTGTGTATATTCTTTCTTTCTCTGCAGGGTGTTATAGAAAAACAAAAGAAAAATATTGGATTAGAGCCCTTAAACCAATGCTTTTGTCTTTATGAACTCAGCTGAGTCATTTAAACCTTCTGTGTCCCCATTTCCTCATTTATAAAATAATAAGAATATAAATAATTTGATTATATCAAGTGGGATTTCCAAAGTCTTTTTCTTTTTTTGCCGTGGAACCCTTTCTTAAAAGAAATCTTTAAGTAGAAGCACAATGCGTATGGACAGAGGAGCCTGGTGGGCTACAGTCCATGGGGTCACAAAAGTCAGACATCATCAAACGGCTAAATGATCATCACCACCACAATGCATATAACAGGTAAAGCAGAACTCTCTGGTTGAAGCAGGGATGATAGGACCCTCAAGACTCACCCAATTAACCCCCCGCCCCCACCCAACTCTCATCTATTTCCACCTCATTTTAACAGCATATGGTTTCATACACAAGCATAGCTTGGGTATGTGTGAGCATTTACATTCATAGTACATGTCTCGATAGGAATGCATGTAAGTGTGTGAGTTTATGTGTGCCTCCATGAGTAGACTGAAGAACTCCAAATTTCCCCCACCCACCTTCTGTCTGACACTACGAGTGAGATCTAAGGTTGCAAACTCCCTGGTCACCAGCCTGACACAGAATGGCAGCTTCATGCCCATTACCCCCAAGGATTCCTGGTACCTGCTCCCCTGAGAGGGTCAATAGACCGTCTCCTTTGCTCTAGGGGCTCCCCTGATAGCTCAGTTGGTAAAGAATCCACCTGCAATGCAGGAGACTCTAGTTGGATCTCTGGGTCGGGAAAATCCCCTGGAGAAGGGCTAGACTACTCACTCTAGTATTCTGGGGCTTTCCTGGTGGCTCAGCTGGTAAAGGATCTGCCTGCAATGTGGGAGACCTGAGTTCGATCCCTGGGTTGGAAAGATCCCCTGGAGAAGGGAAAGGCTACCCACTCCAGTATTCTGGCCTGGAGAATTCCCTGGACTGCTTTGACCACGGGGTCGCAGAGTCCGACACATCTGAACGACTTTCACTTTGCACTCTAGGAGAGGCAGCCGCCCCTCCTCTGCTGCTCAAGGAGAGGACCAGGGGCCTCCTCTCCCACCAGAGGCCAGAACTTCTGCTGGTGACCATCACAGCCGCTGTTCCACCAGATGCGATGATCTCTTTGTGGTTGTTGATTCCACACCACCCATTGCTGCTCCGAAGCGCAGGTGGGGCGCGGGGATGCGCCTTTGCCAACAGCGCCCCGGGGAGGCCATGCTACTGCGTCGCCCTCCCTTGGGGGCAGCTGCAACCTCAAGGAGGAGAGCTCTTACCCGACAGACACCTTGCAGCGTGGCAGGGAGAACGCCCCCTTCGGTTTAGAAACAGAGCCACTCAGGCCTTGAGGTTTTAAAATATTTCAAGAAAAACCTCTTTCAGTTTTTATTTACACTCTTTCCCGTTTGCCACCTCTTTACAGGACTCAAGCAGGCGAGTGTTGAAGCCGGAGGAGCATCTACAAGACAGAGATTGCACAGTCCTCAGAACTGCTCCTCCCCGGAATGATGAAAATTTTAAAAAACAAAAAACTGAGTTAAATTCATGTGCCTGACTTATTTTTCCCTTAATGCTCTCCCAGTAGGCCTCCCAGATAACCCTGCAGATAATCTTCAGTTCTCCAGATGTGTCCCAGGGTGTCGGAGCTCCAGCTGAGCCATCCTGGGCTCTTCTTGAGACCCTTTATACACACATGTGGATGAAACAGTGTGTGGTTACAGAATAAATCAAGAGCAGCTCATCATAAGATAACCCCACAGCTAGGGGATTGGGATCTTCCCCTCAAAGTTTTTATTTCCAGATGCATATGGACACTCTAAGTGTGATAGGGAGGTATTAACTGCTCAATGAGGCAACAGGATCCTTCAGGAAGTACCATGAGGTGCTGTGCTTGGCACCCAGAGAGGGTGGGAGAAAAGAAATTGCAAAGGTATTAATAGGGGAAAGTAGATATTGTTTAGCTGGGGTCAAACTGGGAGCCTTCAGAACAATCATGCTATGCTTAAGAGGAAGGGGCTTCAGATTTGGGCAGAAGTCTCACTTCACCAGCCGTGATCCTGCTTTGGTTTTTTGGCAGCTGGTTTCAGAAATAATGCAAAGCCTATGAGTAGGAACTCTGTTTAGTATTTCCCAAAGAGTGCTGTGCACAACCACCTGGATTATGACATTCGCTGGAAACAGACACATGTACGACCCTGACGCTCGGAAAGACTGAAGACAGAAGGAGAAGGGGGGGCAGCAGAGGACGAGATAGTTAGGCGGCATTATCCACTCAATGGACATGAATTTGAGCAAACTCCTGGAGATAGAGGCGGACAGAGGAGCCAGGCATACTACAGTCCATGAGGTCACAACGAGTTGGGATGATTTATCAACTGAACAACAGGGATCAGGTTTGGAGACCTCCACATCCTCTGTCTTAGAGGGTCATGATGTATTCTGGCCACACTCCACAGAAGAGAAAATATTGAGTAGAGAAACTTATAACTTTTTACAATTCATTGTGTTTAAATACGTTGACAATAGAACTCAAAAACTCTAACACAATATCTTCAGAAATAATGTTTTATGGAGTGCATTTTGAGAAAGGTAGCTTAGAACAGGGGTCAGGAAACTTTTCCTATAAAAAAATCAAATAGGAAGACATTTTTGGTTAATGGCCGTGCAGTCCGTGGCAATGACTGAGCTGTAACATGAAGACAGCTGTAGACAACACATAAACCAGCCTGCGTGGCTGTGCTCCAAGTAAACTTTGGTTGCGGACACTAATATTTAAATTTCATGTCATTTTCATGTGTCACAAAATATTATCTTTCTTTTGGCTTTTCCAAGCCTCTTAAAAAAATGAAAACAAAACCCAACTTAACTCAAGGGCTGTACAAAACACGTGGTGGGTGGTTAATGGCCGTGCAGTCCGTGGCAATGACTGAGCTGTAACATGAAGACAGCTGTAGACAACACATAAACCAGCCTGCGTGGCTGTGCTCCAAGTAAACTTTGGTTGCGGACACTAATATTTAAATTTCATGTCATTTTCATGTGTCACAAAATATTATCTTTCTTTTGGCTTTTCCAAGCCTCTTAAAAAAATGAAAACAAAACCCAACTTAACTCAAGGGCTGTACAAAACACGTGGTGGGCTGCATTTAACCTCCAGGTTGTAACTTCCTGACCCTGGGGCTTGGAAGCAGCATCCGCCAGTAAAGGAAGCGAGCGTTTCTGCAGATACCAGAACCAGAGTCTCCAGAGCAGACACCCTGTCTATTCACTGCCCCGTTCAGCCTCAAGTGCTCTGTTTGCCACTTAGGACTGTGCTGAACTATATGGTGCATGCTCGTGAATATTGATTGAATGAAGGGATAGCCATCAATTCGGTTAACCTGTCAGTAGCACGGGCAGAAGTTACTTTGAACTGGTCCTGATCTCTGGATATGTCAGCATAGGAGGCAAGGAACCCATGACTCTGATATGTTCAGTGCCAACAAGAATTCCACGCTTTTCTGAATAGCCTTTGGTTGTAGGTAAAGACTGTTGCAGCAGCCTGGGGTACAAATAATGAGCAGATTGACTGGCTGGAGTAACAATAAAGGCATTAGAAAACTCGCTTTGTCTTTGCAAGATAAGAATTGATAGTGGCAACCATCTGGATCAGAACATATATCTGTTTCTAGATACTTCTTTTACCCACAGTTGACTTCTTACTCGTTTCCTAGAAAGACTCTGTTTTGGTGTCCCCGTGGCATGCATTTGTCTCCATCAGTCTCACCAAAGTTCATCGTCATCAGCCTGCTTTCTGGGCTTACTCTCAAGTTAGTGTCTTTCTGGGACTGTCTTGTCCTTCGGAAGTTTCTGCTGGTAACGTGGAATCAATCCCTGGATGACAAACCTTCGGCCTGGCTGCAGACTCACCTCCTCATTGACATCTTTCCTGACAAGTCCAGTCCTTCTTCCTCTGAACATATGGATTCATTCATTCATCCATCCATCCATCCATCCATCCATTCATTCAAAAGACGCTTACTGAGAAGATGCTTACCCTCACACTGCTATGGCCTGGAGGGGGAAAATCACCTCCTTTCAGAGAGCTCACAATTTAATAGAAGAGCAAGAGCCACAGACAATGAGGACAACTTTGCCAACACTGGGAACCTCTCTCCCAGTGCCTGACCACACATTCTGGTACCTTCAGTTCCCTTTTCTGGGGCTGATGATAGCCTCCGACTGGTGGGATTTGGTGGTGAGGCTTCAGAATTAAGACTACATTGGTTTAGTATCTTTCTTTCTCTTGTCTGGGACAAATGATTTTACCCTCCTGAGCCTTAGTTTTTGCATCTGTAGAATGGGAAAATGAATACTTTTTGCTCTCATGAGGATTGCAGGAGAGAATGTGAAGAGCTAGGCACCAACAAGCACACCACGATGGTAACTAGTATTATTCCGTTTCTGCTGCAGGGACAGCCTTCAGGGCCATGCTCACTCCCAGCCACTGCCTTCGTGGGCCCCACGCCCAGGACGTCCCTGTGTTCTGCAGAGAGAATGGGCTTGATTAGCAATGGTAACCCCCACCGGGCTTTCAGGTTTGACTTTGCATAGATCTACTAAACACCTTACCATTCCTCCATCTGTTTCTCATCTGCATATATTGTGGTTCCAGATTACAGATCTCTCCTGCCCTTGAAGAATACAGGGCCTGTGTTTTTGTTCCTTGTTCTCTTTGCTGTTTTGGAACAATTCAGAAAAAAGGGAGGCCAGGGACATCATCCCTCTATCATCGAAGAAACTGGTTACCTTTTCAGATACATCGAAAAGCACAACCCAGAACAGGGTATCTTAGAAATCAAAAGTAAAAGCCGAGCTCTCCCTCTTCCTCCCTGCCTCGCCCCAATGGAATAAAGACACAATAGCTCGCTTATTCTGTTTCCCCACCATCAGCACATTCTTCCTGTGGGTCCCTCAGGCCCTGCTCACGGATGAAGCAGTCAAGGCTGGAGCTTGACTGACTGGAAGGAAGGGGGGGATGGAATCAAGGGAGGAGAGCTTTACCACAAACCAGCTGCTCTTCCGAGGTTGATTTCCATTTTGGAAAATAGCAGAAGCAATTACCGTGGCTCATTAGAAGGCCTAACACACTGGCTGCAAAACTATATTTGGAAAACCGTATTCACTTAGCTCCCAAGTGGTGAGAGGGTGTGAGCGGGTGGCAGGGAGAGGAAATGACAGACAGGGGCTGGCCATGTGGTGACTCGAATCTGCAAACAGGTGATCTGATTGGGTTGTGCAGGGAAGGAGAGATGGACAGAGCCAGGACACCAGTCTACGTGGACCTGTGTCTTGATGGGCCTCTACGTGGACCTCTGACGCTTGGAAAACCCCAGCCTGTTAGAAACCTGAAGACTGAGGTTGCTCACGGAGAAGCCCTTCTTCCCAAGTAAGGGGGTCGAGCTAGAGTCTGTTTCATGAGTCCTTCTGAGAAAGCCCAGCTACCACCTCGAGTGCTCAGGGAGCACCGACTGCAGACTCACCTCCTTACACCAGGGCTGTGAGCCTTTGGAACAACCTTCCATTCTTATCTCCCTGCTGCTTTCTGACCAGCAAGGGTCCACAACACAGGCTGCTAACTCCTGTCTTGTATTTGCTCATAACTAAAGGAAGGGTTCTGGGACAGGAAGGAAATATTCTGGGCAAGAAAAGGCATGGTTCAGGAAGCTTGTCGGGTGGGACTACCCCAGAGAGAACTTGAAAAAAAAAATCACCTTTGCTCTCTGTGGCTGGATGAGGGTACCTGGAGCCCTTCATCCCAGGAATTTATCTTATATAAGTTGTGTGATGAAACCATCTCATTCGTACTTAATCCTAAACGTTTTTATGGTTCTTTATAATTTACAAAGTACTTGATATTTTGCCAGAGCTGTCAAGAGCGGCTTCCTGCTTTAAAAAAATAGAGAGAGGAGTTCCCCTTCAGCAAAGCAGAAGTGGGGAGAATGGTCTTCACCCAGCATTTGTATTGATAGGCAACGGACAGGAGCCAGCCACGTTGGGATTCCATAGCCTTGCTAATTTGTATTAACTTCCCCTGCCCTGGTGATGACCCCTGGATTTATCATAAAATATATCATTTAAAATCCAGGTGCTTATTATTGTCTCTATTTTACAGAGGAATAAAATGAAGTTCGGGAAATTTTTATGACTTGCTCAGGGCCACCCATCTACATGGGGCTTCCGTGGCGGCTCAGTGGTTAAAAATCCACCTGCCAATGCAGGAGACGCAGGTTGAAAAAGCTGTACAATTGCTTCTGATGTTCTCCCCTGGTAAGGAGGCTCTGAGCGCTAGTTTTAAGGCAGTTTTTCCCCAAAGGGGCTCCTGATACTGGATAGTGATTACACAAATCAATCAAACCCTTTCTGGAGGAAGTCTGACTTCAGAACTCACAGAGACTTGATGATGCTGGAGAGCCCAGAACAGGGGCCCTGGAGCAGAGCACGGGGGCGACTTGATCTGAGCAGCAGTGAGCAGACAGACGCTGTGTCGTCAGGGCTACTAGCAGGTCTTAGAGCTCTGTTTCTCCAGTCGTCTAGTCGTGTCTGACTCTTTGCGATCCCATGGACTGTAGCCCGCCAGGCTCCTCCATCCATGGCATTCTCCAGGCAAGAATATGGAGTGGGTTGCCATGTCCTTCTTCAGCAAAAAGCTCTGACTGGACCCCAAATAGTGAGAGCCATGCTCCATATCCCAAGGGAACCTCTAGAAGAGTTGCCTGAGCTCTTGCTTGCTTGTGTTTCGCTTATAAATGCCCCCCACTGTGCCACCCCACTGTGAGGGGGTGCAACCCCCCGGGTCTCTACTGCTTGCAAACTGAAAGGACTCAATGTAGAAAAACAGCTCGATAGATTCATTGAATATTCCTGAAGCATTTATTTTACAATGAGAGTATAAATAAGATTAAGAACGAACATGCTGCTGCTGCTGCTGCTGCTGCTAAGTCACTTCAGTCGTGTCCGACTCTGTGTGACCCCATAGACGGCAGCCCACCAGGCTCCCCCATCCCTGGGATTCTCCAGGCAAGAATACTGGAGTGGGTTGCCATTTCCTTCTCCAATGCATGAAAGAGAAAAGTGAAAGTGAAGTCGCTCAGTCTGTCCGACTGTTAGCGACCCCATGGACTGCAGCCCACCAGGCTACTCCGTCCATTGGATTTTCCAGGCAAGAGTACTGGGGTGGGGTGCCATTGCCTTCCCTGAAGAACGAACATACTTTTCACTAAAGAAGTGGTGAATTAGACAGACTGTGCTTCTCTTTGCATGGAGCTGGGGTCCGAGCCAGTTAATCTAACAGCCACGAAGAAATCATAAGATGGTCTCAGATGAGAGCGAGTGCTGTGATCGAGGATGAAGGGAGAGGGTACCACTTGGGTTACTTGGCCGGGGCAGATGTCAATCATGATGGGCATTTTTCTAGATCGCACATATGTGCATTAATACATTTGTTTTCCTCTTTCTTACTTCACTCTGTATGACAGACTCTAGGTTCTTCCACATCTCTATAAATGACCTAATTTTGTTCCTTTTTATGGTTGAATAATATTCCACTGTATATGTGGACACAGGGGAGGTTTTAGGGGAAGGGGGGCTGAACTGGGAGATTAGGATTGACATATATATACTACCATGTATAAAATAGCTAGCTAGTGGAGACCGGTTGCAAAGCACAGGAATCAGCTTGGTGCTCTGTGATGACCTAAAGAGGTGGGATGGAGGTGAAAGGTAGGAAGTTCAAGGAGGGGGCGATATATGTATACATACAGCTGGTTCACTACTTTGTAGGCAGAAACTAACACAACGCTGGAAAGCAATTACACTCTGAGTGAAAATATATACCTATGTGGGCAGCCCCTTGTTCTTTTCATCACTTGGGGCCTGTTTCCTTCCTACCTGGAGAGATTGGAGGACCACAGCAAAGAGTGGAGGGCTAGGCATGTTTTGCAAATAATGAGGGACTCCTGGAGGCAGAAGCATCCCATTGCCACCATCTGACAGCTGTCCGAATATCTATCTTCCCCAGAGACTGGAGGGGAGAGGAGCAAGAGAAGACAGAGGGAGCAGAGGAAGGGAAGGTGAAAGTGAAGTTGCTCAGGCGTGTCCAACTCTTTGTGACCCCGTGGACTGTAGCCTACCAGGCTCCTCCCTCCATGGGATTCTCCAGGCAAGAGTACTGGAATGGGTTGCCATTTCCTTCTCCAGGGGATCTTCCTGACCCTTCCCAAATCCATTAGCAATGGATGTAAGGCTTGCTCCCAAATTTAAAGGACCATCCCCTAAGGGCAGGTTTCCTTAGAGTGGTGTTTAGATGCTCATGATCTTCAGCTGCTTAGAGTTCCTTTCCCCTTCTCCCCCTCTTTGTGCCCCGGTCTCTCTCCTCCCTCAACCTTGCTGCCTCCCCCAGTCCCTCCTCCTTTCTTGCCTCTCTCCCTCACACCATGTTCCCATTATTGTCAGTAGAACGACCTGCATGCAAGCCAAATCAGGTCATTCACAAATATAGAACAAACGTCTGTCACTACAGACTTACCACGATGACTAAGGTTTGGCCCCTCTGTCTGTGAACCATGTGCCCATTAGTTACGTGGATCACAGCCCGCGAAGCCTCTTAACCCCTATACCTTAGCTTCCTGGAGGTAAGCATTCCTCCAATACACATCCATTGGAGTGTCTTGGAGTGATTTATTGTGGTGGTTTGTCTAAAGCCAAGACAAAGTCAGCCTTTCCATTTAATCCCTACCCCTCCTCCAGCATACACACAAAGCCATTTTCTGGAGTTGAGGGTTTAACTGTAAATATTTGTTCTGGCCGAAAACTGCTAGAGGATATTTACCTAAAATGAGATAACTAACAACACTCCATTAAAGAAAATAAGCATGAACGGAGGAGACTTTTCAAGAAAAATTGCTAACCAAACATTAAACTCTATTTACAATTTTCAGAATTCTCTTTTGGATGTTTTAAATTCATCATGCACTTTTACCTTGTAAAAAAGCAGGTCAATTTTCCATCCAATCTGATATTAAAATATAACTAGTGATAACTGAGAGAAAGAAAAACTGAGAAAGAAATAATAGTAATTTTTAACAAAAAGATAAGGGCTTCCCAGGTGGCTCAGTGGTAAAGAATCCACCTGCCAGTGCAGGAAACATGGGTTCAATCCCTGGATTGGAAATTTCCCTTGGAAAAGGAAATGGCAACCTACTCCACTATTCTTGCTTGGAAAATCCCCTGGACAGAAGAGCTTGGTGGCCTACACTCCATGAGGTCACAAAGAATCAGACGTGATTGAACAACTAACACACAGGCAAAAAGGATAAAATGAATTTTTGAGACATCTATTTATCTTTAAAATGGTCTTGTTTTCAAATGGTTTAGTCCCTGTTAAAGCGTAGGTCCAACCTGAGTTTTACAGATAACTAAAGCAGAGTCAAAAGGTACATATGTATGAATGAGAAAATTGGTAACGAAGAACATGATTTAATACTGAACACAAATTCCAAAAAGCTAGAGTCTTTATTTTAATTTCTGTAGAACAGTCCAGAGTAATTTTAAAAGACTTCTGAAACCTAAGGAGAAAAACATAAATAAAAACACAAACTACTTAACCATACAACTTGTTTCTATTTTGATCATTAGGTCCATTTTCATTGAGAATTTTTGTTTTTAAAAAAATTAAGGCAGGTGAAACCACAAATGTTAAAATGAGAAAATCAGACCTGTATTAACTGCCTCCAAATAACTATAATACCCAATTGACCCCCATTGTAAATGCCAGTTAATTATTAAAACATCAGTATTGTTATCACCTTTGTTAGTATTTTGTTCATTTCTTTGATCATTCGTTTTCTGGTTCACCCATCTTACATGGTTGTAACAGAAATTCATTACCATGTGATGGCTGTGGGGCTGCCTATGGGAAATGGCTTGATAGTCTCGCAAACACTGAATCATGCAGAAAATTAACACTCATTTTCATGCACGTTTCCTTGCATGTTGATGACCTAGAAACACATGCTTACACTCCATATTTTTCCTTGTTGCTCTTGATTTGTTTCTTCTCTGGTAGGAATAGAACAATATGGGCTTCCTCCAGGGAACAAAACAACACCTAACTCTGTGACATGGAAGGGCGAGAGGAGCAGATGGACGTACATTGTACTGAGAGGAGACTGGCAGAAGGCACACAGAGGGGAAGTGCAGCTACCTGCATTGCACCTGGGCACTGCCAACCACCTTGGCAGTGGGCTGCCTGAGAAATGGGAAGGCGTGGACCAGAAGGCGAGTGGGAGCCAGCCATGGCTTGCAGAGCACTCCCTCGAGAGAGGATGTTCTAGGGAGCTCACTCCTGAGGCCATGGAGTTCAGAAGCTCAGTCTTTACCCCGCTCTCATCACATGGAAGAGGGGGATGACTTATATGGATGCCCTTTCTTCTCTTCATCAAATACCTCCTGGCTTATCACAGTCTTTCCTCCTTCAGTGGACAAGAAGGCCAACCAAACTAGTCCTTTATTCACTGGACATTATCTTTCTGGCCAGAGTGAGGAACTCCACCCATGGCACTTAGTCTCTAGAGTAAGGCCAGGGACAACCACTTTGTACTGTGAGTGGACTTCCTCAGCAGCGCTGTACCGAAGAACTTTCTGCAGCAATGGAAGTGTTCCACATCTCCACTGCTTAAGTAGCCATGAGGTAACACGTGGCTGTTGAACACTTGAAACGGGCTATCTGAACTGAGGAGCTAAGGTTTTAATTTTGTATGATTTTAATTCATTTAAAATTAAGTGTAAGTACAATTCAACTTGCACTTTCCAAAATAAAAATTGTGATTGTTCCAAGATTAAAACTTTGGTCTTTATCTCCCCCTCTTTCCTTCTATTATAACTTTACAGTCTTCTCATCGAGAACCTACTAATTGTGAAGCTTGGCTCTAGGTACCATGTGAGACTAAGCCAGTAAGATCCATGCCCTTTGCTCCCATGTTATCTTCTCTGTGAAAAATTTCTCAGAACTTTCTCACATGACCATCTCTTCCTTCGCTTTCCCATCGCTCTTTATTTGCTTCACTCATCTGGCTTTTATTTCATACTATCTTGGTTGGGAATTCCCTGAAACAATATCCCAAATCTTGATTGAAAACAGGATCTGGACTGGGCAAAACAATCTCCACTTCCAAGTTTGATTTTGTCACCCATCTGTATTTAATCTTTCATTCAAAAGTAAGGTTCAACAATTATATCAGCCTTGTAATTGATCAGAAAATTGTGACAATCTTTTCAATTACAACACCACCTTATACTAATATAAATATATTTTGGAGTTATGCAAAATGTCAGTTAATATTTGGAAATGTTGCAAGATGACAGGGAAAAATGAAATAAAAATCCACTTCTAAGCATGTTAGCACAAGACAAATATTTCAGGCATTTACTTTTATAGAATTCATTTCAATGAACATGTATTGACAGATCCCAATATGCAAAACACAGTTCCTTGCCAAAGCAGGAGACATAAGAGATGCAGGTTTGATCCCTGAGTTGGGAAGATACCCTGGAGGAAGGCATGGCAACCCACCCTAGTATTCTTGCCTGGAGAATCCCACGGACAGAGGAGCCTGGTGGGCTACAGTCCATGGGGTCGCACACGACTGAAGCAACTCAGCATGTGCGCACATGTACTTCTTTCCCCTCTGGCCTATACCATGCCACTTCAAATTGGGTGGGGGGTGGGGTATAAATTGGCCTTGCTGGGAGTTCCCCAGCAGGCCAGGGGTTAAGACACTGCACCTCCACTGCAGAAGGCACAGGCTCAACTCCTGTCTGGGGAACTAAGATCCTACATGCCTCACTATTTGGCCAAAACATGGGGGGAAAAAAGAGGAGAAAAACAAAATTGGCCTTACTGCCTCCCTTCTGCGTGTAGCAGCAATCAGTCAAAATAGTGCTCATCTCTGTGGATGTCTGTGTTTTAAACGGATATAAGTGGAAACTGGGGAGAATATTTTCACATAAAATCTGAGTAAATGTCAGTGGAAACCTCTCTGAGCTCTCTGTGTCCTGTCCTCCAGACTCTTTCTCTGTGATACAAAGTGCTCACAGAAGACGTCAGAGTTGTAACAGAAATCCAAGCCTGACCTGATGTACTAGGTTGACCTCTCCTGGGCAAATGAGTAGTGTGGGATGGTATTTGGGTAAGAAAAATACAGAGGAGCCATGAGTAAACCAGTAGATCTTCGGACTCAAACAACTTAACATAGAATGAATATCAGGCATTTCCTGGGGAAGGACGGAAATGTCACTCTGCCTATTGGCTCATCTTAGGACCAAATCAAATTTAGTATAGCCTCATACCTTTCTGTGGTAAAGAATCTGCCTGCAGTGCAGAAGACCTGGCTTCAATCCCTGGGTCAGGAAGACCCCCTGGAGAAGGGAATGGCAACTCGCTCCAGTATTATTCCCTGGAGAATTCCATGGACAGAGGAGCCTAGTGGGCTACAATCCATGGGGTCACAAAGAGTCAGACACAACTGGGTGATTAACGCTTTTCACTTTCACCCCTTTCTGCATCATAGTGGAGACATATCACACTCACATTCAATTTATACGCACTCAACCGCATTTTTGGAAAAGCCAACAATCACAGCAACCACAGCTCTTACTTAACATGGCCCCTAAAGCCAACTACTTCATCTGATGCTCAAGAAACAGAGATGCATTTCAATAACAAAACAAAACTGGCTCTATTGGCTGCATTGAAAGATGGTGTAATATATGCAAAGCTTACACACTGTTCTCCATGGGCGATTTTTCGGTGGAAAAAGAGCTGATGTCTCAGTGCCCCTAGGGCTTCTGTAGGCAGCTGGGGAATCAGACTAGTGGCTCTCAGAGGCTGCTCTTCCAGACCATCAGAGGATGAGGGCACCAGGAAGGCTAGGTCTCGATGGAAACCACCTTCCCCTTCCTTTCTATCCTGCATACTCCTCCTTCTTCCCTCTTTTCCATTTCTCTTATCAGAGAGCTTTCCTCACTTCACAAGATGGGGCAGTAGGGGTGATGCAGTAAAGGTTTCATTGATGGGGAAAGTTGGTACCATGCACTTTGAGTGGGATCTCTCAACCCAGATAAACCATGTGGATCCCTCAGGGCTCCTAAGTCCCAATGCAAAACAGTAGCTGCATCCGGCTAGACGCCATCACAGCTTGACGGTTTCCTAAGCATGAGAGACCTTGGGTCATCCTCACTATAAATTCAAGTTCGGATTATTTCTAGGCAGGTCACCATGGAGACTATTTTTATCTATGCCAAACAGTAGCCCTTCTTCCAGCTGAATGGTTACCAGGTTTTTAAGAGGATAGAAGTTATATTTATTTTTACTGTTGTGCAGAATTAGGAAAGAAATATGTAATTAGAAAAAAAAAATCCAGATCTCCTGAAAGAAAATGAGAGGCAAGTGGGAACTCCGGTATGATGGCAAGTTGCTAATCCATCAGGGGACCGTTGTGATTGCTCCAGAAAATCGAGGTCACCAGGAAAAGCTTTGCTTAGAAACTAAATTAAGAATAAGGTCCCCATTGTTTGTCTTACGGTGGCCAGAGTTCATGAGTGTCTTGCTTTGTCCCCAGGGGCTCTGTTGCTCCACTCTAGGCCAGCTCTGATGAAGAGGAAGCCATATATCTTCTAAGAATATTTCTGTCTTGTGCTTAACTCAGTAACAATCACAGAGGGAAATGAGGTTATGTGAACTTCCCATGGATATCTGGATGGGAGTGACTCAGTTGATACAAAGGATTCCCTGTGAAACATATCCAAGTAAATGGAGTTGAGTTGATTCTTGTGATTCCCCTAGGTTTCACCAGCTCAGCTATCCTCAGAGATAGTAACTCCATAACTATATGCAGATGGCCAAACCACATGGTACGAGATGCCCCCACATAAAACAAAGCCATGCAAAAAACTTCCACTGCAAATGGGTTAGATGTGGAATACTTTAATGATGGAGTCGTTTCTGATGCAAATAGCTTCCTCATTGTTCCATTTTCCAAATAAAAGATTATTCTTGTTGCTAGTTAGTGTGTTAGTTTCAAAACCTCTTATCTTTGAAACCTTCCAGAGCAGAAAATTGATAGCAATGAGGAAAATCAACTCTGAGGCAAACTAGTTTATGGATTCCCTCAGAATTTAGCAAATGTGGAAATCAGTACATTTAAAAAAGATATCTAGCCATTTAATCCTAGAAACAAATTTCTTACACTCAACCCATACACACACAAACACACGCACACACATATACACATGCTCTTAGATTTCTACTTTTCAGGAAATGTTAATTACAGCCCTTTTGTAACCATAGGAAATATTTAACCTTAACATGGGGAAAAGCAGGTCATTTCCCTAAGCAAGGGATTACACTAGCATACACATTCCCATTTTTGGACCTCGCAAAGAATCAGTTTTGATCTCTCTGAAATACGAGTGAAACTGGAGTGTCTAAGTGGCAAAGTAGAACCACAGTGGGGGTAAACTGGAGGGAGAACAAATGTCTTTGTCATCGATCAGTAGGTTCTATCTGCCTTTGGAATTGCCTGAAACATAGAATGCTCGCTTCCCCTCTCTTATCCAATCAGTTACCATAGTTTCTGTTAATAAACAAAATCAATAAATAATAAATATATAAATAATAATATTAATAATTAATATTATCTCTTCCCTCTAATTTTTTATTCACCCCTCAGAGTGCTAAGCCAGTATCCTTTAAAATAATAGTTATTCAATAAATATTTCACAGACGAATGGATTTTTCTCATTCACTTCGAGGCTTCAAATATTTGTCCAGCTCTATCTCTTCACAGATATTGGGGTGCAGGAAGTTTAGAAATACCACTATGGTAATTACTACAGGAATTATTTCTCCTATTTCCTTAACCGCCTTGGCATTATATGCTAGAGTGGGTTACTGAGACCTGAAATTACTTATCACTAAACAATGTGAATTGGGATCAAATACAAATGGGAAGAAGACTTTAATACCTAGATCCACTTTGACATCACAGAAACCCCTAAGCATCTTCCTGTTCTTTCACTCTTTCTTTCAGGAACAGTAGCCAGTAAGTGTGGCGATAACTCAGATGCAAAAGGAAAGGAAAAGGCCACTGGAAGCTTTAGACAGAGAAATGCTTCTCTGACTATGACACAACTCTCTTAAGAGCCTCTGCCCCCTCCTTTAAGAAAGCCACCAGTTTTTGTTTTCATCAATAACTTCTATCACCAGGTCCTGTGTTAAGAACAAAAATTATGGATACAGAATCGGTAACAGAAGTTCCATAGCTTCTCTGGATCAGGTAAAATGAAAGGAAACTGTGTTCCTTGATAGAAATGTTCCCCCCTAACGAAAGTAAAGGTGGAAGGGAAAAAAATTTGCCTTGATGCCTGTCCCCCTTATACTTCCTACTTCCTCACCTTGAAAGCAAACTATTGGAAGTGTTCACAGAAAGATCTAGAGTGGGTTACTGAGACCTGAAATTACTTATCACTAAACAATGTGAATTGGGATCAAATACAAATGGGAAGAAGACTTTAATACCTAGATCCACTTTGACATCACAGAAACCCCTAAGCATCTTCCTGTTCTTTCACTCTTTCTTTCAGGAACAGTAGCCAGTAAGTGTGGCGATAACTCAGATGCAAAAGGAAAGGAAAAGGCCACTGGAAGCTTTAGACAGAGAAATGCTTCTCTGACTATGACACAACTCTCTTAAGAGCCTCTGCCCCCTCCTTTAAGAAAGCCACCAGTTTTTGTTTTCATCAATAACTTCTATCACCAGGTCCTGTGTTAAGAACAAAAATTATGGATACAGAATCGGTAACAGAAGTTCCATAGCTTCTCTGGATCAGGTAAAATGAAAGGAAACTGTGTTCCTTGATAGAAATGTTCCCCCCTAACGAAAGTAAAGGTGGAAGGGAAAAAAATTTGCCTTGATGCCTGTCCCCCTTATACTTCCTACTTCCTCACCTTGAAAGCAAACTATTGGAAGTGTTCACAGAAAGAAGGTTCTGCTCAGCCTTTGGGAGAGTACGGCACCGGATTTATATTCTGCAGTGCTCTGAGTTGACAGTACCAGTAAACATACTGCACTCAAACAAAACCATTCCAGGAGAGAAGAGCAGTCCCAGCCATCTAGAAATGCACACAGCACTCATCTGAGTCACCATACTTGAGCGGGTGGAGGGTGGAGGGCGTTCCAGGCTTGGAAGCAGCTAGACTCATTTGACCTGCATGTGGTTTTCCGCTTGACCAAAATGAGACAGTAGCAAATGTCCAATTACACATCGAACAGACTTCAGAGAGTTTCCGTGAAACTCAAGTACAGAGACACTGAGGCACCATTATATCAGCTTTGCAAAGTCAGATCCTTTGGAAAAGCCAGATCTTGTGTAATATTCACATAACACACATGTGTCCAAAATCAGCCCTGGAGACTTGCTCACAATCTTCTCAGATGTTCCCTGTTCTCTGTTTTGTCTCCTAGAACCACCTCATCCATTTCAGCATATGACAGCCCACCGAAGAAGAATCTCACGGCCTTCTTACGTCTTTCCCTTTTTTTCTGATGAAAGATTCATTGTCGTTACTGAGTTTTCTTTTCTCTCACACAAGATGGTACCCAGTATTCACTGTTTTGGACAAAGCATTTTGTAAAGCACTTCCACAAGTGTATTCAGATGATGGGTAATGTGGGGGTTCTTGAACCACTGGGAGACTTGGGTCTGGTAATCCAGAGACTGTGAAGATTGTGCCGTTGGTCTTTGCTATGGGAAGCAGCTATGCAGTCAGAATGCAGAATGAATCTTTTGGGGCCACTGGACCCAGATTTGATCAAGAAACAAAACTAAGAAGATCCTCATAAGGTACAGAAGTAGCAGAGAAAGGTTTAAGTGATTCAGGAAGGATCTTAACCCTCAGTGTTGATGGCAAGGAGAGTGGCTCTAACAGGAAGCGGGTGCCTTCCATTGTATTCTTAGCCTTTTGGGTCAAGCTGGTATAGTTCAGGGGTCAACAAGCCTGGGGCCCCTGGAGCCAGATGGCCCCTTGTCCGTTTTTATATGCCTACGAGTCGAGAATGATTTTTACATTTTTAAATTGTTGAGGGAAAAATCAAAAGAAGAATAATATTTTGTGACATGAAAATGATATCAAATTTACATTTTAGTGTCCATAATCTGATGTCTTGAACAACTCACTTGACCAACATTGACTATTAGGCAAACAAAACCACAAGATACTGTTTCACGCCTACCGCTTTATGAAGGCACCACCAGGCTTCCCAGTGGCGCTAGTGGTAAAGAACCTGCCTGCCAACGCGGGAGACACGAGAGATGGGGCTTCGATCCTTCGGCCAGGAAGATCCCCTGGAGGAGGGCATGGCAACCCACTCCAAGATTCACGCCTGGAGAGTCCCATGGACAGAGGAGACTGGTGGGCTACGGTTCACAGTGTCACAAAGAGCTGGACACGACTGAAGTGACTTAGCACACACGCATGCACTTTGTAAAGAAATCTTAAGTCTGGTAACACACTGTGTTGTGAAGGGGCAGGGTACTGTATCCACAACGAGGGTTCCAGCAGCTTGATGGCAGCCCCCTGACAGAGAATCAGATATTGGCTCTTGTAAGTCAGGCTGGTGAGCATAAGAAAGGCAAGGGGGCATATAAATGGAGCCCCGACAGGGTCTGCTTAGCAGCCCTGTCCAGAAGTTACAAAAAGAACAGCCAATGAACCCAAAGAGAAGGCAATAATTAAAATAAATTCAAATGTATGACTAGATAAAGCTACA
Organism: Oreotragus oreotragus; assembly: GCA_006410675.1. Taxonomy (NCBI): domain Eukaryota; kingdom Metazoa; phylum Chordata; class Mammalia; order Artiodactyla; family Bovidae; genus Oreotragus; species Oreotragus oreotragus. The sequence goes on from SJYX01004478.1 coordinate 299,141, forward strand.
AAATTAGAGACTGGTTCATTAAAATACTAGTAACATTTTAAAATTACTGTTAAAACATCAAAAATAAGCAATATGAGGGATTTTAAAATAGGACACTGTTATAGATCCCACAGATGTGAGGTCATTAAGAGGAGAACTAGAGATTAAAGAGACAGCAAGTAGCAATTCCTCGTCCCATATGGCTCAGTGGTAAAGAATCTGCCTGCAATGCAGGAGCCTCAGGTTCAATCTTTGGGTCAGGAAGATCCCCTGGAGAAAGAAATGGCAACCCACTCCAGTATTCTTGCTTGGGAAATCTCATGGACAGAGGAGGCTGGCGGGCTACAATCCATGGTTCACAAAGAGTCAGACATGACTTTAGTGACTAAACATAAGAAGCAATTCCATTCCTAGGTATATAGTCATCAGAACTGAAAACAAGTTCTTGAACATAATACACGTATACGCATGTTTGTAGTGGCAATATTCACAAAAGCCAAAAGGTGGAAGCAACCCAAATTTCCATCACTGGTGCAAAGAGCAAGTTGTGGTAGTCCATACAACAGAATATTCTTCAACCAGAAAAAGGAATAAAGTACTAATCCATGCTACACCATGGACGAACCTTCAAAGCATTATGCTAAGGGAAAGAAATCAGACCAAAAAAACCATATACTGCATGACTTCATTTATATGAAATATTCAGAAACTGATAAAACCATGGAGACAGAAAGTAAGTTATTGCTTGCAAGGGCTCAGGAGGAGCGAGAAGGATGGGGAGTTGCTGTTTAAGGGGTTCAGGGTTTTCTTTGGAAGAAGAGATAAAAGTGTTGTGGAACTTGATAGAAATGTGATTGTACAGCCTGTGAAATTATGAGATGACACTGAAGCGTTCATTTTGAAATGGCTAATTTTACTTCAATTAAAAAAAAAAGAGAGGATGAAACAGGAGTAGAACCACCTGGTGGTGTATAAGTATGGAGCACAGACTATGTGGTGTATAAGTATGGAGCACAGACTATGTGCCAGATTGACAGTCGCCTGACTGTCAATTGTCAAAAGCCTGATGATTTTTAATATTTCGATGATCTCAGCAAATGTTCCAGCTGTTCCCGTAAGGCTGTTGCTGATGTTCAGTAGCTAAGTAGTGACTGACTCTTTGCAACCCCATGGGCGGCAGCATGCCAGGCTTCCCTGTCCTTTACCATCTCCCAGAATGTGCTCAAACTCATGTCAGTTGAGTCAGTGACGCCATTCAACCATCTCATCCTGTGTCATCACTAATAATATTCATTTTTTACAGAGGAGAGAGGAGTTCATGGGAAAGAATCTGGTCATTTCCCTGTCTTTGTGTCACTTTGTATTGTGCAGAGTTGGTCCAGAATATCTCTTTTGAGAAACAGAACGCAGAAATGTAGATAAGCTTACTTTAAGACTTGGAGATGTCTCAGCTAAAGGAAGTGGGCCAGGGTGGAGTGAGGTGCTCTGACATTCCAAATATAGCCTGTGCTTGGCCACTTAGGAAGATGGATTCGTTGCTAGCAACAAGTACTTAGCACGTGTGTGATTTGGCATGTCTTGAGCTGTGAAGTAGATGCAATTCAGGCAAAAAATTGATGATGTTACAGGGAGGGGCTGTGCGGGGTGCTAATTGCCATCTGCAATGCCTGGAGGAGGTGGGGGAGAGGAATGAAGAACATCTTTCTTTTTAATAGATTTTCAAGATGGGAAAGTCATGTTTCAACCCCCAAGCATTAGGGAACAATTGTGCATAAGATGGAAAGTATACCTAACATGAAGCTGGGAAAACTGGAACTTTGCAGATTCTTGGGTGTCAGAAGAAAAAGATCAGAGCATTTCAATTGCCAATGGTCCCCTTACTCCTTCCAGCCACTTATATGGAGCCCCAGAAAGATAGCAAAAAGAAGAATAGCAAGTACTGATGGCTGTGGGATTTCTAATAATCACCTAGGGTAACTTCTATGATCCCTGGAAAAGTATGCAGAAGATGCTTGCTGAGATGGCAGCAGAGAAGTGAAGGAAGTCTAAATCTCAAGCCTATAGGCATGTCACAAAGCTAATTCTTTGGCCTGGTTTAGAATTTACATTAGAAGGTATATTAGCAAAATCTCTGAGACTCATGTATGTTATTCCCTATAATTATACCTGTAGAAGTAGGTTAATATTTAATCTTTATTTTAATTTTACCAAGGAGAAAATTACATTACAAATGTTAAAGTGCAAATTAGCATAGAATCATAGGTCCAAAAGTTGAAGACTTTTGACTAAGTCCTGCCTGAAAGAAATCAGACTATTGAAAGGAGAGGGAGAAGAGGAAGAAGGATTAAAATAAAACTGAAAGTAGAGAAACTTAGACTCATGTTTCCTTTCTTAAACCCTAAAACCCTGAGTTTTTATTATCATCCATTCATCAAATTGATCAGCACTTGATCTGTTGATTTAAACTCTGCATTCAAGTCCTTTCTGCCACTTTCCTGCCTTCATTAAACCTGGGCTATTTCCTTTCCTTTTTCTTTCTTGTAAGTATGTTTTTTATTGTGGTAAAATATACATAACGTGAAATTTACCATTTTAACTATCTCCAAGCGTACAGTTCAGGGGCATTAAGTGTGTTAAGTGTCTGTTGTATACAACCATCACCACAATGGTGAGAGTAGAATAGAACTGTAAGGATGAGTTTTCTGAATTGGTTCTGGGAACTGACTCTCTAGTCTGATTATATTTGGAATAATTCACTCATCTGAAACCCTAATTATGTGTACACTTTTATGAATGTACAACATACTTCATTACAATTTTTAAGTAAAAAAATAACGCTACTGATTTCTATTTTCAGTATTCAAGGCAGGAGTAAGTTACACGAAGATATGGTCAAAATGCCAATCGTCTCTCCCTTCTGCTACACTGCCTTCTCTCTCCTACAGGAAGTGATTCGAGTCTAGTTTGCTGAGGGTTCTGCGTGGTATGCAGGCACCAGCCCAGAGTGAACAGCTGCAGCACCGCAGCCCTTCTTTCTGGAACATCCCTGGAGGACAGTGGTGAAGGGGAATCCCCTCAGTGGGCAGAAGTGTGAGCGGTGCCTCTGGGTTGTTTTCTTTGCTTAGAAGGAGAAATGGCCAGATGTGTGATTGTATGACTATATCCTGATTCACAGGCGGTGGCCAATAGTTTGGCTGGATGGGCATGGACTTGGAAGGAATGTGATGGGAAAATTGAGGAGGAGATTTGGGGAAAATGTACATGGATGAGTGTCTTTGATAGGGCAAAAAATGTGTGTCAGGGTCCAAGAATTCTAAAGATATCTTCCACAGACAGAGAAAGTATTGCACATGTTGATCTCCTTTAAAAGGAGAACTTAAAACAAGCCAGTCCTGGAGGCAGAGGAGAAAAGGCAGGTGACAGCTCAGAGGCAAACAGCCCAGGGCCGGCTCAGATGGTATTCGATTGATTGCTGACTCACTCAGTCATGTCCGATCCTTTGTGATCCCATGGACAGTAGTCCACTAGGCTCCTCTGTTTATGGGATTCTCCAGGCAAGAATACTGGAGTGGGTTGCTGCTTCCTATTCTAGGAGATTTTTCTGACCCAGCTATCAAACCCTGCCAATCTTGATGGCAGCCCCCTGACAGAGAATCAGATATTGGCTCTTGTAAGTCAGGCTGGTGAGCATAAGAAAGGCAAGGGGGCATATAAATGGAGCCCCGACAGGGTCTGCTTAGCAGCCCTGTCCAGAAGTTACAAAAAGAACAGCCAATGAACCCAAAGAGAAGGCAATAATTAAAATAAATTCAAATGTATGACTAGATAAAGCTACAAAATTAGAGACTGGTTCATTAAAATACTAGTAACATTTTAAAATTACTGTTAAAACATCAAAAATAAGCAATATGAGGGATTTTAAAATAGGACACTGTTATAGATCCCACAGATGTGAGGTCATTAAGAGGAGAACTAGAGATTAAAGAGACAGCAAGTAGCAATTCCTCGTCCCATATGGCTCAGTGGTAAAGAATCTGCCTGCAATGCAGGAGCCTCAGGTTCAATCTTTGGGTCAGGAAGATCCCCTGGAGAAAGAAATGGCAACCCACTCCAGTATTCTTGCTTGGGAAATCTCATGGACAGAGGAGGCTGGCGGGCTACAATCCATGGTTCACAAAGAGTCAGACATGACTTTAGTGACTAAACATAAGAAGCAATTCCATTCCTAGGTATATAGTCATCAGAACTGAAAACAAGTTCTTGAACATAATACACGTATACGCATGTTTGTAGTGGCAATATTCACAAAAGCCAAAAGGTGGAAGCAACCCAAATTTCCATCACTGGTGCAAAGAGCAAGTTGTGGTAGTCCATACAACAGAATATTCTTCAACCAGAAAAAGGAATAAAGTACTAATCCATGCTACACCATGGACGAACCTTCAAAGCATTATGCTAAGGGAAAGAAATCAGACCAAAAAAACCATATACTGCATGACTTCATTTATATGAAATATTCAGAAACTGATAAAACCATGGAGACAGAAAGTAAGTTATTGCTTGCAAGGGCTCAGGAGGAGCGAGAAGGATGGGGAGTTGCTGTTTAAGGGGTTCAGGGTTTTCTTTGGAAGAAGAGATAAAAGTGTTGTGGAACTTGATAGAAATGTGATTGTACAGCCTGTGAAATTATGAGATGACACTGAAGCGTTCATTTTGAAATGGCTAATTTTACTTCAATTAAAAAAAAAAGAGAGGATGAAACAGGAGTAGAACCACCTGGTGGTGTATAAGTATGGAGCACAGACTATGTGGTGTATAAGTATGGAGCACAGACTATGTGCCAGATTGACAGTCGCCTGACTGTCAATTGTCAAAAGCCTGATGATTTTTAATATTTCGATGATCTCAGCAAATGTTCCAGCTGTTCCCGTAAGGCTGTTGCTGATGTTCAGTAGCTAAGTAGTGACTGACTCTTTGCAACCCCATGGGCGGCAGCATGCCAGGCTTCCCTGTCCTTTACCATCTCCCAGAATGTGCTCAAACTCATGTCAGTTGAGTCAGTGACGCCATTCAACCATCTCATCCTGTGTCATCACTAATAATATTCATTTTTTACAGAGGAGAGAGGAGTTCATGGGAAAGAATCTGGTCATTTCCCTGTCTTTGTGTCACTTTGTATTGTGCAGAGTTGGTCCAGAATATCTCTTTTGAGAAACAGAACGCAGAAATGTAGATAAGCTTACTTTAAGACTTGGAGATGTCTCAGCTAAAGGAAGTGGGCCAGGGTGGAGTGAGGTGCTCTGACATTCCAAATATAGCCTGTGCTTGGCCACTTAGGAAGATGGATTCGTTGCTAGCAACAAGTACTTAGCACGTGTGTGATTTGGCATGTCTTGAGCTGTGAAGTAGATGCAATTCAGGCAAAAAATTGATGATGTTACAGGGAGGGGCTGTGCGGGGTGCTAATTGCCATCTGCAATGCCTGGAGGAGGTGGGGGAGAGGAATGAAGAACATCTTTCTTTTTAATAGATTTTCAAGATGGGAAAGTCATGTTTCAACCCCCAAGCATTAGGGAACAATTGTGCATAAGATGGAAAGTATACCTAACATGAAGCTGGGAAAACTGGAACTTTGCAGATTCTTGGGTGTCAGAAGAAAAAGATCAGAGCATTTCAATTGCCAATGGTCCCCTTACTCCTTCCAGCCACTTATATGGAGCCCCAGAAAGATAGCAAAAAGAAGAATAGCAAGTACTGATGGCTGTGGGATTTCTAATAATCACCTAGGGTAACTTCTATGATCCCTGGAAAAGTATGCAGAAGATGCTTGCTGAGATGGCAGCAGAGAAGTGAAGGAAGTCTAAATCTCAAGCCTATAGGCATGTCACAAAGCTAATTCTTTGGCCTGGTTTAGAATTTACATTAGAAGGTATATTAGCAAAATCTCTGAGACTCATGTATGTTATTCCCTATAATTATACCTGTAGAAGTAGGTTAATATTTAATCTTTATTTTAATTTTACCAAGGAGAAAATTACATTACAAATGTTAAAGTGCAAATTAGCATAGAATCATAGGTCCAAAAGTTGAAGACTTTTGACTAAGTCCTGCCTGAAAGAAATCAGACTATTGAAAGGAGAGGGAGAAGAGGAAGAAGGATTAAAATAAAACTGAAAGTAGAGAAACTTAGACTCATGTTTCCTTTCTTAAACCCTAAAACCCTGAGTTTTTATTATCATCCATTCATCAAATTGATCAGCACTTGATCTGTTGATTTAAACTCTGCATTCAAGTCCTTTCTGCCACTTTCCTGCCTTCATTAAACCTGGGCTATTTCCTTTCCTTTTTCTTTCTTGTAAGTATGTTTTTTATTGTGGTAAAATATACATAACGTGAAATTTACCATTTTAACTATCTCCAAGCGTACAGTTCAGGGGCATTAAGTGTGTTAAGTGTCTGTTGTATACAACCATCACCACAATGGTGAGAGTAGAATAGAACTGTAAGGATGAGTTTTCTGAATTGGTTCTGGGAACTGACTCTCTAGTCTGATTATATTTGGAATAATTCACTCATCTGAAACCCTAATTATGTGTACACTTTTATGAATGTACAACATACTTCATTACAATTTTTAAGTAAAAAAATAACGCTACTGATTTCTATTTTCAGTATTCAAGGCAGGAGTAAGTTACACGAAGATATGGTCAAAATGCCAATCGTCTCTCCCTTCTGCTACACTGCCTTCTCTCTCCTACAGGAAGTGATTCGAGTCTAGTTTGCTGAGGGTTCTGCGTGGTATGCAGGCACCAGCCCAGAGTGAACAGCTGCAGCACCGCAGCCCTTCTTTCTGGAACATCCCTGGAGGACAGTGGTGAAGGGGAATCCCCTCAGTGGGCAGAAGTGTGAGCGGTGCCTCTGGGTTGTTTTCTTTGCTTAGAAGGAGAAATGGCCAGATGTGTGATTGTATGACTATATCCTGATTCACAGGCGGTGGCCAATAGTTTGGCTGGATGGGCATGGACTTGGAAGGAATGTGATGGGAAAATTGAGGAGGAGATTTGGGGAAAATGTACATGGATGAGTGTCTTTGATAGGGCAAAAAATGTGTGTCAGGGTCCAAGAATTCTAAAGATATCTTCCACAGACAGAGAAAGTATTGCACATGTTGATCTCCTTTAAAAGGAGAACTTAAAACAAGCCAGTCCTGGAGGCAGAGGAGAAAAGGCAGGTGACAGCTCAGAGGCAAACAGCCCAGGGCCGGCTCAGATGGTATTCGATTGATTGCTGACTCACTCAGTCATGTCCGATCCTTTGTGATCCCATGGACAGTAGTCCACTAGGCTCCTCTGTTTATGGGATTCTCCAGGCAAGAATACTGGAGTGGGTTGCTGCTTCCTATTCTAGGAGATTTTTCTGACCCAGCTATCAAACCCTGCCAATCTCTTGCATTGGCAGGAGGGTTCTTTACTACTAGCGCCACCTGGGAAGTCCATTCCCCTAGGTAGGAGACTCTGAATGAGATTGCTTCCAGTCTGTTTTTGTTGTTATTCTGACAACTGTTCTTTCCATTTTTTTATCTGAAAGAATTGCCCCCAATACAGGAAAGGTGTGGGGTAGAAACTTATATTGACATTGTAGATCTTGAAAAAGTGCTCCAGAGTCCTAAGTGGGTGGACTGGACTCAGTTTGGGGCCAAATCATTGCGGAAGGGAACATTCTGCATCCTTCCTTCTCAAATTAGAGTCCAATGCTACTATCTGGGCCAACAAATCTATTTTTAGGAAAGAGGCTCCCTTTTCTCCTTAACAACCAATTTCCTCTAAAATGTATGCTGTGTCCCAGTGCTGGGCACCGTCTCAGATCACCAGGCCACGAAGACCTCCCCACTAACTCCGCCCACCCCAGCCGTTCCTCCACACAGGGGCCCCTGGAGGTTACAAGAGTTCATTTTTAAATGAAAGGGCCACTGGAAAAAGCTTCTATTCTCATATGGGAAAAACCTCACAAAGCATTGACTTCTCTTGATTAGCGTTCACAACCCAGGATGCTTCCTCTGGCCAATTTGCTGTTGATCTTATAAAACAGATCTCTCTTCTTGATCTGATTTCCCCCGCCCTGTGCATTTGTTCTGCTTAAACCTTTCAGCACATTTGTTAACTTGAGTGACACCGAAAAAACCCGCCACCCCATTAATGTGGAGTCATGCAATTCATGGGGTGTGCCTCATTCATTTCATCGGGGCTGCTTGGTTCCTTCCCAGATGTTCCCTTTCAGCAGATAACCATTGATTTTAAAACTTGGGATAATTATAGCTCTGTAAACCTAGAGGACAAGATTGGTTGGCTCCAGCCAGCTCCTCACTCCTTATGTAATAGCTTCATTGTTTAGTAATTGCCTTATTCATGGAGCAAAGGGATCCACGTCAGCCAAGACATTTATTCAGAACACTTCTCCGTGGATAAGCAGGAGCTGGAGCGGCCTTACCCAGAGAACCAAAACCTCTGTGAGAGACTTGCTGCAAGTTTGACCTGGGCTGCTTTTCTCTGCTCAAATGCAACCCTCCTTCAGAAATGGCTTCACCTTTTCTTTAGTAACAAATCAGCCCCCAGGTGGGTCTTTCTCTCTGCTGGTAAATTCTGAATGAGCGAGGTGGCCCACGTGGATGATGAGGAAATGCTGGACCACTGAGCAATGAGATGAAGGGTGTGGGATGACACACAGCATGGGGTAGTGGTCTACACCTGCTGTCCCTGTTGGGGAGGAAGAAAGTTTCCTCTGTCCTTCTAGGTTATCCTTCTGGTCTAAGAATTAAATTGACATGAGACAGATGAACAGGAGAAAAATCAAACAAAAATTTAATAACACTTATCCATGGGTGAAGGACATGTCCACTGGAAGAACTGATGCTGAAGCTGAAGCTCCAATACTTTGGTCATCTGATGTGAAGAACTGACTCATTGGAAAAGACCCTGATGCTGCAAAAGATTGAAGGCAGGAGGAGAAGGGGATGACAGAGGATGAGATGGTTGGATGACATCACCAACTCAATGGACTTGAGTTTGAGCAAGCTCCGGAAGTTGGTGATGGACAGGGAAGCCTGGCACACTCCAGTCCATGGGGTCACAAAGAGTTGGACACGACTGAGTGACTGAACTGAACTGAAACGTGGGTGAGGGGCTTCCCAGGAGGTGTTAATGGTAAAGAACCGACTTCCCAATGCAAGAGACATAAGAGATGTGGGCTTGATCCCACATCTTCCCCTGGGTTGGGAAGATCTTCTGGAAAAGGGCATGACAACCCACTCCAGTAGTCTTGCCTGGAGAATCTCATGGACAGGTGACTGGCGGGCTACGGTCTATATAGGGTAGCAAAGAGTTGGACATGACCGAAGCAACTTAGCACTCATGCATACATGGGTTAAACCCAGGTGTCATTTGCCAAAATAGACAAAACCCTCAACTACCATCTTCAGCTAAAAGCAAAAAGGAATGTTGAGGGTAGTGGTTTGGGACTTCAAAGGGAAGGCAGTCAGTTGACATGGAGGTGGATGAGAAAATGGTGGGTAAATAAGTACTGGACTAGGCAGAGACGATGGGACATGGGGGGAACTCTGACCTTTACATCTTTATATTTAGCCTCTGCCTAGATATCCCCCACCAGACCCAGCCTGTATTCTCTGATGACATCTTTGGTGATAGCTCTATTCCGGGTATGTGCCCTCTATCTGAATTCTTTTAGGTGATAAGGGGCAAGGTCAAAGTTTCTTTCTGAGACGTTTGGGCCTTGATTGTTTTCAGCTTGAAGTAATCCACATGCCAAAGAGACATTTTGGGGTGATGAGTGTTGCTGCCCTACATTCCGAAGGATAAGTGAAAGGAGAGATAAAAGCGCTAAGTTATTTTCTGGAAGAATCCAGAATGATTTCTGGGAACTCTCCTGGGGGTTCTGGGGTGGGGGAGCTGCACAATGCAGGAAGAGGTAGAGAGCTTTCAGACTTTGTGGGGGGTCTTCCCCAGGAAGTCTAGACCTCCGCTTCCCAGCCTAGAGCATCCCAGTGAACGTCAGAGCCGTTTCTACTGGCTGTTGCTCATGTGGGCTCCCGTGGAGCACGTGCCCCAGGGAAAGCAGCCCCCGCCCCTCTGGTGTTTCAGAGATTCCCTGGGAAATCTGCTTAGAGGGTAAAGACCTTGAGCCATAGAGAACCAATGTCCTCTAACATTCCTGGTGGGCCCAGGAGCTTGGGGCAGAACCGTCAGGAAATGGCAAAACACCCCAGTACACAAGCCACACTTGCACCTCCTCAGCCCTCTCCCTGTCCTGATCCTACAGCCCCAGGAGAGCAAACAGCGGAGAACAGGAGAAAAAAACAGAGGGAGCTTTAAAACCTAACAATAAAGAGTGATGCAGAACAGCCACTGAAGCCGGTTTAATATGGACTCAGAAGGTACAGAAATGCTATGACCCATCCTTAAGAATCAATACGCTCATGATTGATTATTAGAAACATGTCTGTTTCTTCTCCTATCTTTCTTTCTACATATATATAGACACATATTCTTTTCATCATATGTGTATATATTTTGTAGGAATCTATATCTATATATATATGCACATATACATATATATGTATGTATATGTGTGGGCCTTCTTGGTGGCTCAGGTGGTAAAGAATCTTAAGTACATTATATATATATATATATATATAGAGAGAGAGAGAGAGGGAGCAACATGATTTGAGCATAAAAATTAATTTAGAGTGAAAATATTTGAAATCTTATCTGAACTTCCCTTATCTGACCAAAGCAGAGCCTTCCGAAAAACACAGCTGCCACCAACCCACCTCCAAGGGGTTCCCTGCAAATTCTAGGAAGGAGACAGGCAGACCATTTCCAGCAGCGTCAAGGAAAACCCAAAAGAACTGGGTGTAGTGAAGCCTGGTTTTCCCAGTGAAGCCCCCCGCCCTTTTAAGCTGATATATACGCCTTTTCCTCTGAGTACTGAGCAGGTTACTCATTACCGAGAGCTCCCCAGGCACACGCAGATAAACCTTGTCTTTTCTCCTGTTCAGCTGTCTATCATCAGTTAATTTGCAGGTCCTGACCATTCAACCTAAGTGGGTGGAAGAAGAGTTTTCCCCCAAGAGTTTTAATGTGCAAACACACACACACACACACACATTCTGTTGACAGTGACAGCAGGCGCTTTCAGATCTTAAAACATTCTGACTTCCTGTTTCACAATGCCGCACTGTCAGCCCCACCCTGACACACACGTTGCACACTTGCCACTAGGAGCGGCTCTCCTCCCATCAGGCTCTGCTTCTGTCGGGCAGCATCAGCTGTGTTCCTTCTGGTCCGCTGGGCACTGATACCTCCAACCACAGCTGAGGCTCCCGGCCTTCAGGACACCAGAGTCGTCAGCGAGCCTCCTATTGTTGACAGGAGCTGGGGGGGCAGGGAAGTCCTCTATTCCTTGTGTGATTTTCTGTGAGACACCTTATTTTTAAGCACACAGTTTTAATTGTTTTGCTTTGTTTTCTTCCCTTTCAAATCCTGCCTTCTCCCCATGTGGGTTATACCTGTCACTGACGTGACCCAGAGAGTTCCCGTTCCCCATTAGGGACCCCCAGCTCCTGCAGGCACCTGGGCTGCAGTCCTCGGGGCAGCGAACACCGCCTGGCACCAGGCCCAAGTCCACAGTCATGGATCCATAAATCTAAAATCCAGAAGTCCCCAGAAACAGAGATTGTTTATAACCACCTTGGTGGCCAAATGTGAAGTGATACAAGGCTGCATTTATCCCCCTAGTGTGGCTATTCATGTACTATTTTGGTGATACAGGACTGTGGAAATATTGATGTGTTTGATTCCAGGGGTTGCCTCTGACCTCTTTGGGATGTTATCAGACATTTGGTTTATGCACCACATTTATGCCTTGGAAATGTCCTGAATTCTGAAACCTGTCCGTCTTCCAGGGCTTCAGGTATGTGACTGTGGCCTTCGAATGTTACAGTACGTGTGCTGATTGAAGTCTGACTCGCTCCCCACTCCTCACCCCTGGGTTTCCTTGCCGGTCAAGTTCTCCATCTCTTGACTCTACAGTAGCAACTGTCCCCAGGCTTCACACAGACTCAGTGTGACCAGTGGGAATGACCCACAGAAGGTCCAAAGCTGGGCCCTCACTGCACGTGGGAGTTTATGACACAAAACTCATCCTTAGCATCAAGTTAAGAAAAAATAATAGACAAAATGTTTTTAGATCTCAGCAGGCACTTGGGTCCAGCTCAGTTAATGGGAAAAAACTTAACAATACTGAAAAAAATTTTTTTTAATCTTCTCAGTAGTCAGTTGGGGTTTCCTGGTTGCTCAGCTGTAAAAAAAATTTGCCTGCCAATACAGGAGATGTGGGTTTGATCTCTGAGTTGGGGATATCCCCTAGAGAAAGAAATGGCAACTCACTCCAGTATTCTTACCTGGGAAATCCCAAGCCTGGAGGGCTATAGTCCATGGGGTTGCAAAAGAGTCAGACATGACTGACTAAACAAGTAGTCCATTACGAACAGCTGAGTGGATGAAACCTGACGCTCCAGCCATGCTGGATCAGTCTGATGGGTGTTTTAAAACCATTTTTGTTATTTTACTCCCCCTCCGTGTCCCCTTCCCTTTCTGCACTGCCCAAGGTCTGGACTCTGCCCTCCTGGTGTTCCAAATGGACATGCTTGGATTCATCAAACCTCATTCAAGGACCTGTGTCTACCTTTATATTTGTATTCAGCATTTCTACTCCTTCAGAAGGGGCCTCCCCCCAGATTGATAAGGTCCAGACTCCACAAAATAAGGATGCTCTCTGGGGAGCTGACATTCCTGGCCCCAAGCTGGGGACCAGTGGGGGGGGGGTCCCTGCCATCTCGAGTTTTTCACCTTCTTCCTGTGGATCATATACATGGCAGACCTTCCTCATGCTGATAACGATGGCTTCTCACTACATGACTTCAATATTTTATGTTAAAATGCTTCCTCCCTCTCAGAAGTCAGAGCCCAGAGAAAATAAGTGACTTAAAGGAAAGTCTGTCTCTCAGTTAGGCATTTTTGCTTTCATTAATAAATGAGAAAGATGATGCTCCAAGAGCTGAATGAGTCATTTATCTAAGATCACAGAGCTGGTTAGAAACCTGGTCAGAATTTGAACCCAGGTCCTCAACTTCTCAACTGCTGTTTCTTGCTGTGCAGTCGCTCAATCATGTCCAACTCTTTGTGACCCCATGGCAGCATGCCAGGCTTCCCTGCTCTTCATTATCTCCCAGAGTTTACTCAAACTCATGTCCATTGAGGTGGTGATACCATCCAACCATCTTATCCTCTGTCGCCCCTTTTCCTCCTGCCCTTAGTCCATCCCAGCATCGGAGTCTTATCCGGTGACTCTTTCACTTTTTCTGATCAGGTGGCCAAAGTATTGGAGTTTCAGCTTCAGCATCAGTCCTTCCATTAATGAATATTCAGGGTTGATTTCCTTTAGGATTGACTGGTTTGACCTCCTTGCAGTCCAGGCGAATCTCAAGAGTCTTGCCCAGCTGTTTCTTACTTTATCCCATATTCCTAATCCACCAGAGGCATTCATTTGAAGAAAGAAAGAACTTGGATCTTTCTGGTCAGAGCTGGCTTCCAAGGCAAGGTGGTGCTAGTGGTAAAGAATCTGCCTCCAACGCAGGAGATATAAGAGATGTGGGTTCGATCCCTAGGTCAGGAAGATTCCCTGGAGGAGAAAGTGGCAACTCATTCCAGTATTCTTGCCTGGAGAATCCCATGGACAGAGGACCCTGGCAGGCTACAGTTCACAGTGTCACAGAGTCAGACTCGACTGAAGCAACTTAATATGGTCAGAGCTAGTTAAGAAACACTTTGGCTTTTGAGTAGCCAAGATCTCATGTTCAGTAAAGACATAATTTTTGAGGCTGTGTCCTCTCCTTTCATTTTTTTACATGAATAGGTGTTTCAGTAGGAATGGGATTCCTACATTTCAGATGTTAATGTGCCTACCCCATTTAATAATGTTTTGGCTTAATTTTTACAGAGTACTGAAGATGTTTGGTAGGGTTGTAATAAAGTACTGCAAACAGGTGACTTAAACAACAGAAACTTGCTGAATTCATGGTTCTGGAAGTTAGAATTCTGACATGGAGGTGTTGCTGGGGCCAAGCTCCCTCTGAAGGCCCCAGGAAAAAAGCTGTCCCCGCCTCCCTGTTAGCTTCTAGCAGTTTCTTGGATTGTGACAGCATAGTTCCAATTCTTTTTTTTTTTTAATTCATACTTCTTTCCAGCTTCCTCAGTTTTCCCCTACAGTCCTTTATTTTTTCCAGTATCCCATCTGGGATACATCATACTCCGTTGTCATGACTCCCTAGGTGCCTCTTGGCTGTGACAGTTTCTTAGACTTTCCGTGTAGTTTTTGCTGTTTGTTTGTTTGTTTGTTTTTGGCTACACCATGCAGAATGTGGGATTTGAGTTCCCTGACCAGGGGTCGAACCCAGGACCCTGTATTGGAAGTGTGGAGTCTTAGCCAGTAGACCAGCAGGGAAGTCCCCAATCTTCACATGATGTTCTCTAGTGTGCATGTGTGTTCATGTCCAAATCACCCCTTTTTATAAGGACACAAGTCATATTGGATTAGGGGAACCCTCTACTGCAGCATGACTTCATCTTTTCTAACTGTGTCTGCAATGATCCTATTTCCACATATGGTCATGTTCTGAGAGTAGGGCTTTGACACGTGAATTCTGGGGGACACATTTTAAACCATAATGACCTATCCTCTGGCCCCCTAAAATTTTTTTTCTCATGTGCAAATCACATTCATCTTATCCTAACAGCCCTGAGAGTCTTCAATTATTCCAACATCAACTCTAAGTCCTAAATCTCATCTAAATAAGGTATGGGTGAGAGAGTAAGATTTACCCAGAGCAAAATTCCTTTCCACTTGGGAACCTGTGAAACCAGATTTTCTCATGTGCAAATCACATTCATCTTATCCTAACAGCCCTGAGAGTCTTCAATTATTCCAACATCAACTCTAAGTCCTAAATCTCATCTAAATAAGGTATGGGTGAGAGAGTAAGATTTACCCAGAGCAAAATTCCTTTCCACTTGGGAACCTGTGAAACCAGACCACAAGTTACCTGCTTCCAAAACACAACAATGGGACAGTCAAAACACAGACCTTTCTATTCCAAAAGGGAGAAATCAGAAGGAAAAAGGGGGCATGGATCCTGACAAAGTCTGAAACCTAGCAGAGTAAATTCCATTAGATTTTCAGGCTTGAGAATCATGCTCTTCTGCTCAGTGCTTTGTCCTTCGAGCCCACCCACATTAGGAAGGGTAATCTGCTTCACTCAAAATCTACTAATGTAAACATTAATCACATCTTTAAAAAAAAATGCTTTCCCAGCAACATCTAGACTGGAGTTTTACCAAACAAGTAGGCATCATAACCCAGACAAGTTGACACATAAAATTAGCCATCACAGATATTTTTTTTTAAAAGTACTATAATGTGTCCAGGATGGGGGAAATTCAGGAAGAGATACTTAGAAAAGTGGAGGAGACTTTCAGGCTGTTAGACCTGAGGGGACATACCAGTGGGGCAGGACCCAGTGGGATTGAAACGCGAGTGTATGTTCCTCGGTTCTTTGTCTTGGCACAACAACGATTTGGAGCGACGGACATTAAAGCCCTTGGCGCGTCACAGCTCTCGGGTCTCGGACAAACCGTGTTATAGCTCTTAGGCAAATCAGTGTTACAGCTCTATTTTATTTAGAAGATAGCAGGAGAATCCATCCTCGAAGTGTGAGGGCATGCCAACCCAAAGACTTGAAGGGAAGAGAGTGGAGGAGCTCATGGGGGAGGGAGAGAGAGGGAGGGAGAGAGAAAGAGCGAACGCATACGGGAGAGAAAGAGGGTGAGAAAGGGCATTGGCTCCTCCTTTTATACGTTTTTGCCTCCACCTGGGCCTGCCCTATGCAAATTGGGCTTAGCCAGGAGTGCTGTTGTTCTACCTGAAGTCTTCACTCTGGTCCTCGGTCCTTCCTTTGACCTTCCTTGTTTTTTTAGCCACCGCTATTTTGGACTTCTTTTCCCTATTCTACCTATCTAACAGGATCAACTGAGTGTGTGAAGAGTAGTTTTCATCTGTCCCAGTAGCTTGGATCAGAGAAATGGACAGAAATGATAGTGTGGAGCGGGGAAGTCGGGGTTGTGGCACAGGAGAAGATCTAAGGGAGAACAGCTGGTCTGCAGCTGGGTATGCTGGCAGAGAATGATGGGCTGAATGTCTATGTCACCAGCCTCCCATCCCCGTATTCATATGCTGGAGCCCTAACTCCCACGTGATGGCATTTGGAGGTGGATCTTTGGGAGGTGAGGTCATGAGGGTGGAGCCTCCATGATGGGATTAGTGCCCTTTACAAAAAGAGTAAGAGACACCAGCGCTTCCTTTCTCTGCCATGTGAGCAGGAAGAGCTAAGTGCGGGATGTCTCTGAGAACTGAATCTGCCCCACCCCCCTTCTCTTGGACATACATGCTCTAGAACTCTGAGAGACCAATGTCTGCTGTTTAAACCACTCAGGGTTTGATTGTTTTTCTTAATAATTTTTATGTATTTATTTGTGGCTGTGCTGGGTCTTCGTTGCCGTGCGGACTTTTCTCTAGTTGCTGTGCAGAGGCTTCTCGTTATGATGGCTTCTTTTGTTGCAGAGCACAGGCCCTAGGGCGTGTGGGCTTCAGTGGTTGGGGCACGTGGGTCCAGTAGTTGAGGATCCCGGGCTCTGGAGCACAGGCTCAGGAGGTGTGGTGCACAGCCCTAGTTGCTCGGCGGCACGGGGGATCTTCCCGGATCAGGGATCAAACTCATGTCTCCTGCATTGGCAGGCGGATTCTTTACCACTGAGCCACTGGGGAAGCCCAGTCTTTGATGTTTTATCACAGCAGCAGGAGCTAAGACACAGAGGAAGCCACTCATGGCTTCTCGAGTGCCTCCCCAGGGCAGTATTTTATCATATTGTTGTCTCCCTGTCTCCCCACAAGACCTCAGCTTCCATGGGTTGGTCTTATGAGAGGCTGTCTCTTCAGCAACCAGCACAGGACCTGGTGTCCTGTAGGTGCTTAAGGAAGAGTTGTTGAATGAAGATGTCAGTGGACTCTACCCAACTTTTTAAAATGCAGCGGTGGCAATGACATTTTGTAAGAGTGGAAGGAGATGCATGCAATTTAGTTGGTGGGGTGCAGGAAACCTATCCTGAAGCTGTATTTGCCAGGCAGGCAAACTGCTTTTCCCTCAAAGGTGTGGTTGTTTGAATTGGCTTGGGGAAGGCTGATGGCTGAAAAGAGAAAGGTGTTAAAACCCTCCCAGCCACCCCTTGGCGCCTACAAAAGCCTGGTGGTTGTGTGAGCCTGCGTTAAGATAAAGTGACTTTTTCAGCAGACCAGCCTGCAAGTGCTTTTCTGTTCCTAGTCTGTAACCAGAGATCTTAATCTCCACACAGAGCAGAGGTTCATGTCTAGACACTCTGCAGTCTAAAGAGCGTGGAGGGAGAAGGAAGGAAGGAACACTTTTTGAAGGGGTCAGAGAATGGAGGTAGAGCTTGTGGTCCCAAGGAGAAACGCCTGCCCCCTGGGTGGGGCAGCACTCATCCACTTAAATCCTTCTTGGAGCTCTCAGACTGCTCATCTGTCATGGGCCCATCTACTTTCTGCAAAGGAGGGCGGTGTGGAAGTGGGCAGCTGGATTTATGATGATATTTCCACGTCAGGCTGCTCGGCACCCACACATTACACATCACACGTGACCTCTGATTCCCCTGTGTTGCTAATGTCATTCGGGGCCTCCTTCCTTTGAAGAAGACTTGGGAGAGGACCAAAGGGCAATCAGTGCCTCTAGCTTCCCACTGACAGCGAGGCAGCTCCAAACTGGGACCCCTGATTTCCATTTCAAAACTGCGTTCAATTTAGTTGATTTAAAGGACTTGACTTTGCTCTGTGAAATGACTGTGGCCGGCGAGCTCCGCCCGTGGCTCTTTGAAAGACATAAACACGCTCCCTGCGGGGACTGATGGAGCTCCGCCACCCATTGTTTATCTAAAAACAGCGTTTTATTATTGTCGCTCAATTAGTCCAGACAGCGGACACAAATGACTCTCCACGCTCCATGCCTGCCCTGCGCATCACATATAAATGCCAAAGACGGCTCTAATAGCTGGCTAATAAAATCAAAATGTGCCTGTATTGACTCCATGATTACTCAGATCGTCACCCTTTCTTCTGAAATCTCTTCTTAATCTAATTATGTACAATATTTTCACTTTAGTAAAAGAACATTAAACTGAGTAATCAACAATTCTATTCTCAATTTATTTATGAGCAGCCAACCAAGGTTCTTCTGAATGTAAACTTTGGAGGGGAGTTTATTTTCTATAAACAAATGAGCATATTTGCCCCCCCTCAAGGTCAAAATATTATTGCCTGTGTAGGCTTTTTTCCTATAAACTTTTTTTTTTTCCTAAAAATTGCACAATCTGTCATTTCAGAGACACCTGCGAAAAGCCACTCCTAATCACTTACAGAAGATAAGTTTGTCCCTGTTTATACTCACTGCTGTGAAAATGCTATTATACGCAAATGTTTCATGTGTTTTGCAAACATATTCTCTCACACACACGTACTTACCACAGAGGTAGTGTCTGAAGTAGGAAAAGTCTTTTGAAAAAGAGAGAAAAAGGAATGCATTCAGCCTCTTAACATTTCCCATTTTTCAAATCCGTCTTAGAAGCATGGGAGACCGATGCTTAAAAATCACATGTGCCATTGATTGCGTCCGAATACCACTCTGTGAATGGAAAGATGCCTGCTGTCTGCCTCAGGCCTCTAGTTGATGACCGAGCAGGCTGAGGGTCAGAGAAGGAATGAGATTTAAAGAAAGTGAGCAACCACACTAGTGACAAGCGGACGGCTGGGACCGAAGTGTGCCAGTCACATCCCTGGACCGGTGTGTGACTGAAGTACAAAATCCAAGAGCTGGGGCAGTGCGGCTTCGTCCCCCTAGCGGGGGTCATCAGGAGATGCTGCAGGTAAGGATAGGTGTCAAGTTCAGCTGCATCGCAGTGGCCTCCCCTCCACTCCTTCTACCCGCATCCTTCCCCTTGGGGGGGGCGGGTGGTACGGGGTGGGGGGTTGATGTTGGCACAGTAGAGGGATTCCTCTTTCCACCCTGGGAAATTACACTGTCAGAGTCAGAAGGCCACAGTGAAGGAGGCTCCCAAACCGTTCCAACGGCAGAGGTTGGAGGCGGTGGGGTTGGGAGTTCAGGCTCTGCCCTCCTGGGCTTCATGCTTGTTCCATTGGACGAGCCTCCACCGTTTCATGGGAAGAACAGGAAGCCTGAGGTCATCACTAGAACAATGCCTGACTGTCAAACAAGCTTACCTTTGGTGCCCAGCAAATGCCTCTGCTGCTTACCCAGCACTGACCTTGGGCACAAGTCATGGCTCCTTCTATCTCGGCTTCTTTATCTACAGATATTTCCAACGATTCCTAGCCTTGCCTTCTGGCCATGTGGGACACGCTGAAAAGCACAGTGTCCCCTCAATGAAGTTCCTCGTGGGAATGATGGGAAGGGCCAAGGAGAAGGAAGGGGTGTCCGGCGTCCGATTAGGGAGTGAGAGAATGAGTGCCTTGGCAGGAACACAGTGTTATTCCACCAGGTATAAGCTGTGACTTGGGGCTCACTTGCCTTGTGCACGCCTTTAAGAGAGAACACAGTTTTTATAATGCCACAGCCTTTCACATCGGTGTCAGCTGGCTACCTTCCCTTCGCTCTCCGTCTGCCCTCACGGGGTGAACCGCCACTCCATCTGGAAGCAGTTGCCAGTGAGCTGCTCGGTTGAGGGATGGGCTTCCTGTGTTTCCACAGCCCATTTCAACGGTATCAAACTGGGGCTTGAAAAGCTTTTCCTCAGGAAGCCAAACGAATGACCCGCCAAACAAGTCTATCATCCTGGAGCGATTCACCCTGAATTTTTAAGCTCTCACCCCGCTTTTAGGTCTGTCTCCTTTTGCCTTCTGAAACCGCAAAGCAGTTAGAGATTCTAATCTCTCAACCCAAGTCACTTTGTCACCACAGTCAGATGTCACCTGGGGTCACCATCGCCTGTTTGTGGTGGAAAGTTCCAAGGGGCTGCAGTTGCTTTTGTGATCTGCCGGTTGACGTGGAGAGCACACCCTGAAACCCAACAGGAAGGTGGTTTCTGAGGCAGGTTAAAAATATATTTACATTTGTTTATATCCGAGAGATTATTTTTAGTCTGAGGCAGAGGCCTGACAAGGCTCTGGAGGCCTGTGACGGTGTGGCTTACCCAGCAGGATTGGCACCTGCACAAAGCCAGGAGTGTGGCTGTTCCTGCCTCTGGGTGGTTGTCTCACATCCCTGACTCCCTACCGGTCTCCCAAAGGCTTCAGGATCAGGTAAAATGGATCCCAGAGCTGCCTTTGAGGCTAATTTCTGTTTCTCTGCAGGCTGGCAGGCCACCTCGAGGCAGGCCACACTTGAGAGGCCCAGGGCTGCGTTTCAGGCTCCTCCTTGAGGTTCAAGGGCAAGGGATGTGCCTTCAGAAGTCTCTGTGCAAAGCTGGGCTCTCTTGCTAATGACGGCGATGTATGTGGCTTCCCAGCTTATGCACCACCATCCCACAACGACCCCCGCCTCCATGCAGTCAAGCAGGGGCATGGGGACGAGAACAAGCTGACATGGATGGCACACCCCCAGGGGACCACAGGCTGACAATAACTCTGGGATCGGTGGCAGGGTCGGGGGCAGTCACGAATCACCACGTGGGTCCTCCTTTCCCTGCGCCCCCACAGATTGCTCCTGCCGGGTTCTCTTGGACCTGCTCCGTGATGACCTGCCAGCCCAGGGCTCTTGGGTCCAGACATGATACAGCCAATGCAGGCAGTGCTCGGCCCACACCCCCAGGGGTCCCCTTCTCATTTTCCTGTTCCAGCTCCAGGTGTGCCGAGCAGCACCTGTGTCTCTTTGGCAGCAGGTTACCCTCCGGGATCTGGAACTACTTTGCCTGCTTGAGGAAGGTAACAATGAGAATTTGCATCCTTCCAGGGATGACAGGGAAGACTGGCGTGCTGCGGTCCATGGGGTCGCAGAGAGTCGGACATGACTGAGTGACTGAACAGCAACAAAGGGATGACAGCCCTTAACCAGCAGATGACAGGCGGCAGTAGGATATAGATACTCCGGCTTCTCTGGGTCCTAATCAGGACCACGGTAGGGGCCGTGGGGAGGCTCTTGAGAGAGTGTCAGCCCCTCATCGCTCCCCTCTCTGGGGCTTTGCACCACGCTACACCCTCACTCAGTATTTTTCTTCTCTGGGCCTGACTTCCCAAACCTTCTACTGGATTCTCCTGGGGACGTTCCTTCAGTGAGTCACTCAGTGTCTGCTTGCGGTGAATCTAACCTAAGTAAGAACACAAGGCGTGGAGGGCGATGTTTGCTCCGTGACCCAGGCTGACTTAAAAAAACAATTCTGCACAAAGTGAGAGTTGCAAATTGAGTTTTATTGGGGGCAAAATGGGGATTGCAGCCCGGGAGACAGCACCTCAGATAGCTCTGAGAAACTGCTCCAAAGAGGCATGTGATTTGGATGAAGGGGGAATACAGGCAATCAAGCACGTATTTTTCCAGAAGGTTTCTACTAGTTTCGAGGAGTCTTTGCTAGTCACAAGGAACAGCCGTCACCCTGAAGGATTTTGGCGCTTTCCTAGATATGAGGAGATATAGGAATTGGGCTCATGAGATTGGCTCCTGAAAATATCTAACTCTCTGAGGATCTGTCCTACCAGGTTTCTGCGCCCTCAGCACGGAGCGCCTCTTTGCTGATCTCCACCCTGAACTCCTTTCATTGAAGGCCAGCAGTTGCAGCAGAAGCTCGTGACTTAATCCCTGGAGAGGTAGATGGCAAGTGCCCATGGCAAGTGCCAATTTGTAGTTGACACCCAGAACCAACCCAGTTGGCTTCCCCTCAGCTCACATCGTTTGTCATCTCCTTAAAGTTCAGGCTTCTCAGATCAGCCCATAAAGGTTCTTTGAGTGAAAGAGTCTCTCACGCCGCCGTTGCACAGCATAATGGGCCACTGTTTTCCTGTTCCACAGAGTCTCCTGTAAGACCTCACCTCAAAGTCAGCACCAGGGCCCCCGGGGACATTCTACTTCCTAAGTCTTAACTCTGAGTAACATAGGCCTCGGCCAAAGCTTCCAACCACACAGTCACCTCGTGCTTCTCCCTTCCTTGAGCCGGCAAAAATGAAAGGCAAGGGGGGCCTTATGTGGCCTTCACTGACTTTGGAAAACTTTTCAAAAATAATTTTAGTTCCTTTCTTATCGTCTCCCCAGAGTCTGATAATTCCTGGAAGGAGGACTATAGCTTCATTGATTCTTGGGGACTCCAGCAGAAAATCAGTCCTGTAGTTCAAGAAAGCTGGACAGAAGCCCCATGTGCTCCCCTGTTGGGAGCCGTCAGCCGCCACCCCCCCACCTGCCCCCCACCCCTGCCCCCAGGCCCTTTGAGACTTGGCATTAACTCCTGCTTCTCCATGGAGCAGGCAGCCACGAACACTACACAACCAGGGGAGAAAATGGTGCAAACTGGGAGAATGCCGGTTCCTCCAGCTTCTCCTTCCTCCTCTTTATATAAACTCCAAGAGCATCACGTTTAGGACAAACACCAGTGTTGGTTTCAACATGCCAGGTACCACTGGGCTTACTGTGACCACTGTTGGTCTTGACTAGACTTAGGAAGCATCGCGAAAATACCAGCTTGGGCCAGAAGAACTACAGGCAAA
>SJYX01004478.1:324405-408737 GCA_006410675.1 Oreotragus oreotragus
TCCAACGGCAGAGGTTGGAGGCGGTGGGGTTGGGAGTTCAGGCTCTGCCCTCCTGGGCTTCATGCTTGTTCCATTGGACGAGCCTCCACCGTTTCATGGGAAGAACAGGAAGCCTGAGGTCATCACTAGAACAATGCCTGACTGTCAAACAAGCTTACCTTTGGTGCCCAGCAAATGCCTCTGCTGCTTACCCAGCACTGACCTTGGGCACAAGTCATGGCTCCTTCTATCTCGGCTTCTTTATCTACAGATATTTCCAACGATTCCTAGCCTTGCCTTCTGGCCATGTGGGACACGCTGAAAAGCACAGTGTCCCCTCAATGAAGTTCCTCGTGGGAATGATGGGAAGGGCCAAGGAGAAGGAAGGGGTGTCCGGCGTCCGATTAGGGAGTGAGAGAATGAGTGCCTTGGCAGGAACACAGTGTTATTCCACCAGGTATAAGCTGTGACTTGGGGCTCACTTGCCTTGTGCACGCCTTTAAGAGAGAACACAGTTTTTATAATGCCACAGCCTTTCACATCGGTGTCAGCTGGCTACCTTCCCTTCGCTCTCCGTCTGCCCTCACGGGGTGAACCGCCACTCCATCTGGAAGCAGTTGCCAGTGAGCTGCTCGGTTGAGGGATGGGCTTCCTGTGTTTCCACAGCCCATTTCAACGGTATCAAACTGGGGCTTGAAAAGCTTTTCCTCAGGAAGCCAAACGAATGACCCGCCAAACAAGTCTATCATCCTGGAGCGATTCACCCTGAATTTTTAAGCTCTCACCCCGCTTTTAGGTCTGTCTCCTTTTGCCTTCTGAAACCGCAAAGCAGTTAGAGATTCTAATCTCTCAACCCAAGTCACTTTGTCACCACAGTCAGATGTCACCTGGGGTCACCATCGCCTGTTTGTGGTGGAAAGTTCCAAGGGGCTGCAGTTGCTTTTGTGATCTGCCGGTTGACGTGGAGAGCACACCCTGAAACCCAACAGGAAGGTGGTTTCTGAGGCAGGTTAAAAATATATTTACATTTGTTTATATCCGAGAGATTATTTTTAGTCTGAGGCAGAGGCCTGACAAGGCTCTGGAGGCCTGTGACGGTGTGGCTTACCCAGCAGGATTGGCACCTGCACAAAGCCAGGAGTGTGGCTGTTCCTGCCTCTGGGTGGTTGTCTCACATCCCTGACTCCCTACCGGTCTCCCAAAGGCTTCAGGATCAGGTAAAATGGATCCCAGAGCTGCCTTTGAGGCTAATTTCTGTTTCTCTGCAGGCTGGCAGGCCACCTCGAGGCAGGCCACACTTGAGAGGCCCAGGGCTGTGTTTCAGGCTCCTCCTTGAGGTTCAAGGGCAAGGGATGTGCCTTCAGAAGTCTCTGTGCAAAGCTGGGCTCTCTTGCTAATGACGGCGATGTATGTGGCTTCCCAGCTTATGCACCACCATCCCACAACGACCCCCGCCTCCATGCAGTCAAGCAGGGGCATGGGGACGAGAACAAGCTGACATGGATGGCACACCCCCAGGGGACCACAGGCTGACAATAACTCTGGGATCGGTGGCAGGGTCGGGGGCAGTCACGAATCACCACGTGGGTCCTCCTTTCCCTGCGCCCCCACAGATTGCTCCTGCCGGGTTCTCTTGGACCTGCTCCGTGATGACCTGCCAGCCCAGGGCTCTTGGGTCCAGACATGATACAGCCAATGCAGGCAGTGCTCGGCCCACACCCCCAGGGGTCCCCTTCTCATTTTCCTGTTCCAGCTCCAGGTGTGCCGAGCAGCACCTGTGTCTCTTTGGCAGCAGGTTACCCTCCGGGATCTGGAACTACTTTGCCTGCTTGAGGAAGGTAACAATGAGAATTTGCATCCTTCCAGGGATGACAGGGAAGACTGGCGTGCTGCGGTCCATGGGGTCGCAGAGAGTCGGACATGACTGAGTGACTGAACAGCAACAAAGGGATGACAGCCCTTAACCAGCAGATGACAGGCGGCAGTAGGATATAGATACTCCGGCTTCTCTGGGTCCTAATCAGGACCACGGTAGGGGCCGTGGGGAGGCTCTTGAGAGAGTGTCAGCCCCTCATCGCTCCCCTCTCTGGGGCTTTGCACCACGCTACACCCTCACTCAGTATTTTTCTTCTCTGGGCCTGACTTCCCAAACCTTCTACTGGATTCTCCTGGGGACGTTCCTTCAGTGAGTCACTCAGTGTCTGCTTGCGGTGAATCTAACCTAAGTAAGAACACAAGGCGTGGAGGGCGATGTTTGCTCCGTGACCCAGGCTGACTTAAAAAAACAATTCTGCACAAAGTGAGAGTTGCAAATTGAGTTTTATTGGGGGCAAAATGGGGATTGCAGCCCGGGAGACAGCACCTCAGATAGCTCTGAGAAACTGCTCCAAAGAGGCATGTGATTTGGATGAAGGGGGAATACAGGCAATCAAGCACGTATTTTTCCAGAAGGTTTCTACTAGTTTCGAGGAGTCTTTGCTAGTCACAAGGAACAGCCGTCACCCTGAAGGATTTTGGCGCTTTCCTAGATATGAGGAGATATAGGAATTGGGCTCATGAGATTGGCTCCTGAAAATATCTAACTCTCTGAGGATCTGTCCTACCAGGTTTCTGCGCCCTCAGCACGGAGCGCCTCTTTGCTGATCTCCACCCTGAACTCCTTTCATTGAAGGCCAGCAGTTGCAGCAGAAGCTCGTGACTTAATCCCTGGAGAGGTAGATGGCAAGTGCCCATGGCAAGTGCCAATTTGTAGTTGACACCCAGAACCAACCCAGTTGGCTTCCCCTCAGCTCACATCGTTTGTCATCTCCTTAAAGTTCAGACTTCTCAGATCAGCCCATAAAGGTTCTTTGAGTGAAAGAGTCTCTCACGCCGCCGTTGCACAGCATAATGGGCCACTGTTTTCCTGTTCCACAGAGTCTCCTGTAAGACCTCACCTCAAAGTCAGCACCAGGGCCCCCGGGGACATTCTACTTCCTAAGTCTTAACTCTGAGTAACATAGGCCTCGGCCAAAGCTTCCAACCACACAGTCACCTCGTGCTTCTCCCTTCCTTGAGCCGGCAAAAATGAAAGGCAAGGGGGGCCTTATGTGGCCTTCACTGACTTTGGAAAACTTTTCAAAAATAATTTTAGTTCCTTTCTTATCGTCTCCCCAGAGTCTGATAATTCCTGGAAGGAGGACTATAGCTTCATTGATTCTTGGGGACTCCAGCAGAAAATCAGTCCTGTAGTTCAAGAAAGCTGGACAGAAGCCCCATGTGCTCCCCTGTTGGGAGCCGTCAGCCGCCACCCCCCCACCTGCCCCCCACCCCTGCCCCCAGGCCCTTTGAGACTTGGCATTAACTCCTGCTTCTCCATGGAGCAGGCAGCCACGAACACTACACAACCAGGGGAGAAAATGGTGCAAACTGGGAGAATGCCGGTTCCTCCAGCTTCTCCTTCCTCCTCTTTATATAAACTCCAAGAGCATCATGTTTAGGACAAACACCAGTGTTGGTTTCAACATGCCAGGTACCACTGGGCTTACTGTGACCACTGTTGGTCTTGACTAGACTTAGGAAGCATCGCGAAAATACCAGCTTGGGCCAGAAGAACTACAGGCAAAGACTCCAAAGTCCTGTGAGTGAGTCTGTCTTGGCGCTCACCACTCATATCAGGGCTTGGGTGTGGGAATGAGGAGCGGGGAGGAAGAATCAGGGAGAGCAGAGTCAGGCACGCCCTCCCCATCCCCCCAGATTTTGGGCTGAGGTTCACCTGTCAAGGCCTGACGGCCTGGTCATGGTGGGCTGGGACCTGGGTATTCATTCAAGTTCTAACCCTGGAGAGGATGATTCCTAGGTGGGTCAAGGGAAAGAGAAGCTCCCCGGGAAGGAAAGAGGTGGCCTGAGGGAGAAGACAGAAGCGGATGGGGTGGAGGCAGCAAGAAAATGTGCCTTGTATAGGCACTCAGTTATTCAAGTTGGGCCAAGAATGTCCTTCAGGGCCTGGCTTTTCCCCCCAACCCACAGACCCAAGGGAGGCCCAGCAGGCACGGCCACCCTCAGCAGGACTGTTTGGGTTGGAGGAGCGATTGTCTTGAATGCCAACTTCAGCAAAACTCTTGAGGACTCTGCCAACCCAGGTGTGGCAAACAATGAAATGTTTTTTTTTCCTTTCTTTTCCTTTCTCTTTCCTTTCTCTTTCCTTTCTTGCCAGAGCGAGGGAATTCTGTGCTTGCCATGGTGTTTTAATTAATTTTTGATGAAAAAAAAGGGGGGGGGCGGGTAAGGGAGTTAAAATTAAAGCCTGCTATATAAAAGCAAAGCAGTTTCTGGAAGGTCATGAGCTGCTGCTGGCAAGTGCGTCCAGGAGAAACAATGTGCTTGCTGTTTCGGGAGCAAACCGGCAGAGCACGGCAGGCTGCCGGGGGTCCCTTGGCGTGAGTCAACGCTGGGTTCGGTCAGGGCGTCGCGCGAGCCTCGCTGAAGCCGACCGAGGAGGCCGGGCTGCAGGAGCAGTGGCCCATCCATGGTCCGAGGGCCTGTTCTCTGCTCTGCTCCTCAGCGCTTCCACGGGAAGGAGGTGGAGGGGTGAGGAGGGAGGAGGCTCTTTCCTCATCAGCCAGCAGAGCACTCGGCATGCCACAGCACGGGCTTGCGGAGGATAGCCGAGCTCCACAAAGCTGTCCTAGTCTCTAAAGCTTTTCACTGAAGAGGCTCAAGCAAGATCCAGGGGAAAAACATATAGGATTTCCTTAATTTCTCTCTATCATAAACCATAAAAATTAGATATGCCATTAAGATTTGTGAGAAAGGCGAGAAAAGAAGAGTTTCTTTAAGTGAGCAATCCATAGTGTATTTCTCCACGTTAGGGGCAGAAAACCAGTTTGGTATAGTGGAAAAGAACAGATGTGGGCCCTGGGTCCAGGCTGCCTGGGTCAGTGGTCTTGCTCTGGCATTTTGGGCAAGTTACACCGCATTTATAAACTGATCATATTAACAGGACCTATCTCACAGGATTGTTGTGACAATTAAATGAGCTGACATATGCACTTCCCATACAACAATGCCTGGTACATGGTAAATGCTATTTAAGTATTCTTCTTCTTCTTATTTATTGCTTTGGGTCAGTCATCGCACTAGGAACTTTGCATAGCTTGTTTTGTGTTTCACATACAACGTCTCTATCAAATAAACACTATTTATTTTATCATTCAAAACACTGAATCCAAGCAAGATGCAGTCATTTGTGCACCTGGTGATTGTTGGACACTTGTATTTGAGCCTAGATTTGTCTGACTCCAAAGTCTGTGCTTTTTCTCAGTTCCACTCAAGGTGACGTGTTTGGAACCTTCCCTGCTCGCCGTCCGGTCAGCATTCTCTCAACCACCAAAGCTTAGAGAAACAGCTCTGAGGTTAGCTCTGACAGAGGAGCAGTTGTATCTCCGTCAGAGAAATTCTGAGCCCAGTAACGGTTCTAGCTGCAGCGGAGTACTTAGAGGAAATGAATTTAGGAAGTCTCAATTAGAGACCTCTCAAGATTTCAAGGATTAGATGAGAAAAATATGAAGCAGTTGAATAATCATTCTTCTGCTCTGATTGGGGAGGCCAGATTCCCTTTATGTAATGAAGATGATAGTTCCAGGGCTCAGGAATAGAGTTCTCAGCTACCGCATATTAAAAAACAATAGAGCTTCACAAATATCCAATCAATCCTGCCCAACTCTAGGGGAACTTAAGTCTGAGCCACTGGGTATAGACAGCCATGTGTCCTGTGAGTAAAACCACATCCCCTGAGATGTAACCGTGGAGACTGGCAGGAGAAAAGGGAGACCAAAGTGGGACCAGAATTGCATGATAGTTCTTCTGACTTGACCTCGTGCTGTTCTCTCGACCTGATAATTCTGAGATGAACCTCTCTGTTTGTACCCAGGAACTATTCCTTCTGCACAATGGTCACTAGCTCAGATGACCATTTTTTAAAACTTTTTATTTTCTATTGGAGTATAGCTGATTAACAGTGTTATGATAATTTCAGGTGAACAGTGAAGGGACTCTGCCAAACATATACATGTATCCATTCTCCCCTAAACTCCTCTCTCATCCAGGCTGCCACATAACATTGAGCAGAGTTCCCTNTTTTTTAAAACTTTTTATTTTCTATTGGAGTATAGCTGATTAACAGTGTTATGATAATTTCAGGTGAACAGTGAAGGGACTCTGCCAAACATATACATGTATCCATTCTCCCCTAAACTCCTCTCTCATCCAGGCTGCCACATAACATTGAGCAGAGTTCCCTGTGCTGCACAGGAGGTCCTTGTTTATTATCCATTTTAAATATAGCAGTGTGTACATGTCCATCCCAAACTCCCTATCTCTTACCCCCATCCTGATGACCTTTAAAGTTTAACATGGTGAAGCCATCTGGGCCTTCATGTGGACATTTCCAAGTGCTGTCTCTATGTACAGCTGTTTTGCAATCTCACCTAAGAATCTGTACAGCTGGTATGTCTTGCCCTACTTTGGGGATTGAAACAGCCAGTTGGAAGAAAAATAGTTTTTTTTTCTTTAATTTCAATAGACTTCTAAGACCTTCCTAATGAAGTATTGCATACATAGAGAAAAGCACATAGATCATTAAGTTTATACCTCAATGAACTTTCACAAAATGAAAATACCTGTGTAATTACCACCCAGCTCAACAAACAGAATGTTATCAGCATCCAAGAAATCCTCGGCAAGTTTCCATCAGTTATGACCACTTCTCTCCAAAGGTGCCCACTCCTGAGCTGGAACACCGTAGGTCAGTTTTATTTGCATTGAGGCCACAACTGAGTAGAATTGTACTTTATATATTCTTTCCGGTCTGGCTACTTGGCATTATATTTGAAAGATTTTCATGTATATATATATAATAGGAGTTCATTTATTTTTGTTGCTGTATAGTATTCCATTTTACAATACTTATTCATTCTGTTGTCCATTTAATGGACATTTGGGTTGGTTACAGTTTGAGACTATTATGAATAGTTCTTTCGTGACTTATAAGTGAGGAAGGGGACCCCATTGGTGACTGCTGAGAATAGGCACAGTCAGACATGCCCTGGGTATGACTTGGGGCCTCTGATCATCAAGAGATTCCTTAAAGGGAAGTTATCTCCCCACTGGTTTGTCAATTCTTGAAATGCTTTTGATCAAGACAAAGATTTTCAAAGAAATATCTCTTAGAGAGGAGACCTCTGGAGAGGAAAACAAGTAAAAGCAAAAAGAATGTGAGGAGGAACCACTGGGGGTGGGCCCTGATACCTGGGCGGAAGTGGAATTGATGGAGCAGGATGAGGGGAAAGCCTGGAGGCAGATGCAGAGTGAGGCTGGTAGTGCTCCCGTGGGAATTCACCTCCAAATCACCCATCTCACAGAAAAGATGAATTAGGACTTTGCTTTGAAGGTCTTTAGAGAAAAAGTCACGCTCAAGGGACAAGGAAGTCTGCCATTTTTCTTAGAGTCTGAGAGCAATGAAGATAAATGGGCAGAACACCAATGACTGTCAAAATTCAAGCTCTCCTTTCCTAGGAAAATGCTCCTGATGGGCAAACACTATCCAATCAGCGACTATTTCTAGCACCCTCTGGGCTGGGCCAAGAGAATATGTGTAGAATCAGGATTTGTCACTCTGAGCCACAGCAATTGAGAAGAAGACAGAGCTTCTCCACCCTCAATTTTTCTTTCCCTGGCTGGATACTAAGCACATCTAATTCCTATGAGACAGCAAAGCCATGAGATGTCAGCCTCTCCATCCTCGACTTACCTCATTGAGGAGGTTGGTGCCCACCTGGCACACCTGCACTGGACTGTCCTGAGGATGAGACATAGACTCCTGCTGTAAGTCACTAAAGGTTGGCTGTATTTGTTGCAGCAGCTAGTGTTATCCTCACCAATGCAGTTGGCTTCTGAAATAACTCACAGTATCCACAGAAAGGGGGGAAAAAGAACAATGCCATTATATTACTGCCATTTGATTTGATAGAAGATAAAAATGAGAAGGGAGGTGAACTCAAAAGAACTTTCCTCAAACTTTCTTAAGTCATTGGAGAATATTCATTGTTGTTAGTATAAAAATAGGACAATGATAATGTCAACACATAATATCTGTGCCTAATAGATTTACACTCCCCCAGTTTGCATTTTAATTTCCTGGAATTGGCTCATGACACATTCTTATGTGGGATTCAACATTTAGCAACAAATAAGAGTCCCTTTTCTCTTGGCACTTCTTATCCCTCCCTCCCCCTCACCCCAGTCCTCCCCGCTGCTTTCTTCTTCCCACAAAGCTCATTTTTGGCAAAACAATTTTCATAAACCACACATTTTAATGAATTAAGCATAGCCCCACAGTCACACTCGCCTTCTCCCAGAGTCCCCCGGCTGACACATGCCTCCAGCTATGGGAATTCTCCCTTACCCCTCTAGGAAAGAAAAAAAAAATACATTAAGAATTCTGTCTATAAGTAGAGAAGCTATGCAGAATGTGATGGCTCTTCTTTTACTTTTTGGAAAGTGCAAGAAGGAAGATGATTTTCAAACATTGCATGTCTTCTGAGAAACTAAAAAATCCAGCGCTCGTTTGCTTTTGGCAGTAGCAGAACTGGTTATAATCATAAATCCGCCAATTCCCCCTCTATCCTTTTCAGCGGGAGCTTCATGGAATGGCTGCTGTCTTGTCAGAGAAGAAAGTTGAGGTGTTTGACAACAGGAAAATTTTAAAGAATTCCAAAGAAGAAAAGGACCTTGTAAGTCACAGTTTCCAACCTTCTTATTTTAATAGCGAAGTTCATGTAGGTGGTTTAACTCCTCCAAAGTCATCCCATCAGCTGACGGCTTTTGGACAGTTCAGCTACAGTTGAACTTTATAGTTCACGTCACATGGAGTTTCAGGCACGTGACCTTCCTGGGTCATCATGTCAGACAGCTGACACTGATAGAACCACTTCTCTTGACAGATTAGGGGTCAGGTGAGCGTTAAGAAGAATGCCAGCTCTTAGGAGCTAGCGCCTCATCACTGAATCCATGTCCTCAAATCCAACAACCTTTCTTTGTTCTTTGGGGGTGGGGGGTGGGGTGCTACTACACACTAGATGCTTGGCTAGACAAAGACATGACCCCTGCCCCCCAAAAGCACACAGCTCCCCGAGGGCAGATGAATAAACAGACAATTCCAAGGTGGTCTGATGAATGCTCCTAGCAGGCAGTCGCTTCCACAGCAAGGGTGGCTTTTCCCAGGAAGAACACTGCACCAGAGCAGCAATGCCTCGCTGAATCATTCAGCGAGGAGCCACCAGCAGCTTTGCCTCCCAACTCAGGAACATCTTACCCAGCCTCCTCCCACCCACCATCCCACCTGTAGGTTCGGAACCGAGAAAGACTTCGGGAACTAAAGATCATGGGCTAATAGGATGCTACAGGAAAGCCACCCTCACCGCCCACCACCAGAGGTAGTTTGTGTTACTCCTGAGCCCCGCACTTCGATTCATGACTCCAGCTCCTGCCACTTTGCTGGGTTTGAAAGTGTTGCTTATCAAGGGAGCTCCGAGATTGCTTTTGGCAAAGGACTCAAGGCAGGTGGTTCCAATACTCCTCGCTGTCTCTCTCTTGTTGCCAAAATATAAGAGTCTTGGTTTTATGGGAAATGCGTGTGGATTCTCCTTCCAATGATAACCTGAGGCTGCAGTTAAAATGAAGCAGGAGAGGAAAACTGGGAATCAGGAGAACTAGGATTTGGCCCTGAACTGACTACTTGTTAAAATCATCTCTTAGGCTTCTAACAATTCTGGCTCCACATATACTCAAAATGTTACTTCATTTTAGAGAATGAGTACATACTACACGTCAGTCATCTTACTAGGGAATGGGATAAAATGATGAAAACCCCAACCTCCTAACAAGTAGATTCCCTAGAGGGTTAAGCAGTTGAGGTGTGCGATCTCAGAGCTGTGCATGGACGTCTGTGAGGCTCAGAAGAATGGTACCATGTACTTTCTGATTCACCAAAGAGAACCAGAGCAGGCCACCCCAAAATATGTCCCTTTGGCATATGGTTTTGAGCTGAAAGCACTTGAGAAGCAGCAGTGGCAGGAAGGGCTCCCCACACATCCCTCTTTCTATCTGAAAGTAGGACCCAGACTTTCCATGAGAAAGATGCTCATCCTTCACCAGGAAGAGGTGAATATTCTTGCACCTAAGAAGTGGAGTTGAAATGGAGATGAATCTGAAACAAACCTACTGGAATAACCTTTATCTTCCATTAGCCTCCCCCGTACATTTCCTAGTCACTGCCCCATAATTTATTGCTCCTAGCCCAAACCCTTCTCTCCTTTGTCTTGTCACATCTCCACAGTATATCTTTCTTTGAGGAAATGGCGTATAAACCCTCAGACCTGCCTACTTCCTTGGATCTTCCTTTCTATGAAGGCTCCCATGTCATGTAAAAATGTTAACATCAAATAAAATGTGTTGCTTTCCTCCTGTTAATCTATCTTTTATTGGTTTAATTCTCAGGCTGGGTCAGAACTTAACAGGGAAGAAGAAGAAGTCTTTCTTCCTCTATACCACTTTTTTCTCTTCCCTGAGAGGCTGGCCTACATGGACCACAACCAAAAAACNCCAGGCCTTCCGAGCAAGGCTCTGACCAGAGTCCTAAAAGGGTCCAGAGAGGTCTATGCAGCTGGGAGAGAGATGCACCCCCTGCCCTTTAAGGTGGGGAGCATGGTTAGAGGACTCTACAGTGAGGTGAACAGAGGATCATGGAGAATTTCACCAGCCTGGACAGAGTTATGATAAGATGATCAACTGTTCAGGGATACCTAGGACATAGGAAGTTGTCAGTACAGATAAATGTCAATTAAAACACTGGGACAGTCATGAGAAAATGCGGAAAACTGGTCTCCTTAGGGAGCAGCTACCCAGCAGTGGAGAGAGGTTGGGTGCAGTCTTAAGACGTGAAAGCAACTAGTAAAAAAGGCACCCCGTGTTCATGGGCACACAGTGGGGCAGTGGCTATAACAGAGAATCAGGGAGGTGGGATCCAGGAGTGACCTAAGGTCAAGAGGCATAGCTGACAGGATTCTGTGTGATACCCTCAGACAAAAGCTGACCTCTCTTTTGGAGTTTCTGTGGGCTAGTCATGTATTTCCTGGCCGGGGTCTCAGGGTCTGAGCTGGTTGTAGGAGCAGTGCTGGGAGACACCCTCTCCCAGAGGAGCCCCTTTCTCCCCTTACTGTGAGAATCTGCTGCCCCTGCAAATCCCCATCTTCACTCTGTGTGCGACCTGTTATTTGTTCCTCATCAGATACAGCTCTCTGGAAGTTTCTAATTGTTTTCTCTGTCTTCATTCACTCATTGAACAGACAAGCATTAGGCATCCACTGTGTGCCAGGCACGTTAGGGAGGCAAGGAGAATAAAACTCGCCCTCACATCTAAGAAGGCAGATGTTCATGAAGTGACTCGCCCACATAGTGAATTGTGACTTTGGTACATGCTAGACATGAAGAGGAGAAGGCAATGGCAACACACTNAGGCACGTTAGGGAGGCAAGGAGAATAAAACTCGCCCTCACATCTAAGAAGGCAGATGTTCATGAAGTGACTCGCCCACATAGTGAATTGTGACTTTGGTACATGCTAGACATGAAGAGGAGAAGGCAATGGCAACACACTAAAGTACTTTGCCTGGAAAATCCCAGGGATGACGGAGCCTGGTGGGCCGCTCTCTATGAGGTTGCACTGAGTCGGACCTGACTGAAGTGCATTAGCAGCAGCAGACATGAGGAAGGGTCTACAGAGAGTGACCAAGACAGGAGACTGATAAACACCAGGGGAAAGACTTTCATAAAACAATACGATTAAATTGGAATCTGGAAGATGAGAAGAAATTTGCTAGTCAATGGAGACTGGAGTCTTCTAGGAAAGAAGACCAGCAGGTACAAAAGATCCTCGTTTATTCAAGTCCTGCATTTGAGGATATCAGGAAAGGTGCTGTGTCGAGAGCAAAGGGAAAGAGGGCAAGAGATGAAGCCTGTTTATGAAACAGTCGGGAAGGGGACAACTCTGGGGAGACTTAGAGTGACCTTGATACCCACTTTCTTCCATTGTCTCTCAGCATCACCATGAAAAGAAAAGTTATTGCTTGTTCTGACGGCTGCATGGCCCTTGTGGACACCGGGTCATCACGTATCCAAGGCCCAGGGAGACTGGTCAATAACATACAAAAGCTCATTGGTGCCAAGCCACGAGGTTCCAAGGTGAAGGGTCATGCCCCAGGGTCACCCCCAGTCTCCACACACAACAAGGATCTCCATACTCAACCTCTCACCCTCTCTCTCTAACAGTACTACGTTTCATGTTTTGTGGTCAGTACTCTGCCCTCTATTATCTTCACCATCAATGGCATCAACTACCCAGTGCCAGGTCGAGCCTACATCCTCAAGGTGAGGGGACAGTACTGAGGGTTGGTNCAAGGATCTCCATACTCAACCTCTCACCCTCTCTCTCTAACAGTACTACGTTTCATGTTTTGTGGTCAGTACTCTGCCCTCTATTATCTTCACCATCAATGGCATCAACTACCCAGTGCCAGGTCGAGCCTACATCCTCAAGGTGAGGGGACAGTACTGAGGGTTGGTTCTCAAACGAGCTTGCAGGAACCCTTGGGCTGCTGCTGGGAGGAGGGCGCCCTCTGGAGGCCATGTCACACCATTGCAGATGTTGTTGAGCCCTGTAGCTGGGCCAGTGCCTGCCAGAAATCCAATCACTTGAGAGTAAAGGGCTGTGTGGGACACTGATTTTCCTGAAATAAATGTGGAGATACCACACCATAGGGCATGGTGGGAGTCAGGGAGTGGGGAACATTAAGGTCCTCAATCCTCAAAGAGCTTCAATTCAATCTGAACACTTAGGTGCATGAACATGAAATTCAGCTCTTGCAGTCCCTGAAATAGGCCATGTTACAAGGAGAATGACAGGGGACAGTCCAAGTGTGAAGTCCCAGCATAAGTTAACAGTCTGCCTTACCTTCTTAAGATTTTTCTGGTTTGAATGGTAAATTAAATGGTCAGCCTAGCCCTCACCTGCATCTTCCCCTTGCTCTGAAGAGGTGCTTCCTTTGTTAGTTGGGATACCCGAGCCCTCAGTGGGGAGGTTGTATAATAAGGTGTATAAAGGGTGCACAGTGACTGCTCAGCCCTGGCACAGGTTGAAGACTTCCTGTCAGCTCCCTGTGAGAGTTCAGAACAGGCTCTTGAGCTCAAAGAAGGCTTTGAGGAAGAGAGGGAATTTCAGGAATTCTTAAATGACAAACTCATTGAGCCATATGGAGGGTTGCTTGGTTCTAGACAAAAGTGCACTGTATTTTATGCAAATGTCATCTCAAGGTGGTCTGCACTAAGGCACTGGGGACTTACTAGGGCTGATGAGGGCTACAGACTGACCAGTGAGGATGGGGAACCAGAATACCTTATCTACCCAAGCCTGGAGTGGCCAAAGAGGGTGAGTGTGGGCTGAAGGAGGCTTCTTAGAGTTCCTGAATTAAGTGTTTAAGAACGTGTTGTGGGCACTGCTCTATCTAAGATGGATAACCTACATTGAGTTACTTTGTAGCACAAGGAACTCCACTCAGTTATATGACAGCCTAGATGGGAGTGGTGTCTTTGGGACCAGGATAACCAGAAACATACGGCTGAGTCCCTTTACTGCGCACCTGAAACTCAGAATATTGTTAATCAGCTATATTCCAATACAAATAAAGCTTTTTTTTTTTTTTAGTAAAGGACAGATTGTGAGGATTCAGGAGGAGAACCAGCATTCTCTGCAGATAAAACAAGAGCAGGAATCAGAAGGGAAGAAACAGGGAGTGAGGAGAACTATGGACACACTTGTTCTTTTCTAAATAAGTAGTTTGAAGTGTGGCTAATCTTCAGTGTTGCATTAAGTTCTGCTGCACAAAAATGTGACTCAGTTATACACATAAATAGTATATTTTTCTTATTCTTTTCCATGTGGTTTATCACTGAATGTTGAATATAGTTCCTGATGCTCTACAATAGGACTTTGCTGTTTTACATTCCTCTGTTTCCCAAACTCCCACTCCTCCAATCACCACACCCTTTCTCATGACAGCCTGATGTCTTGGCCCTCTTTGGTTTTGGATGAACTCGCATATCCCCTGCTGCTGAGAAAACCTTTTGATACTTACTAAAAAAGGGAAATGAAACAAATAATTTTTCTGCGTCTGGATATTGGGGGGAGTCACTGGTAAGGACTCATGCTGACTGGTGTGTGTCTCTGACTCGCTCAGGATTCCAGAGGCCACTGCTATACCGCGTTTAGAAAGAAAAGAGTGAGGACATCTACAGAGTCCTGGGTCCTGGGTGACGTCTTCCTGAGGCTGTATTTCTCGGTCTTTGATCGAGGAAATGACAGGATTGGCCTGGCACCAGCAGTGTAAATGCTTGGAGTGGTTCAGGAATCACTAAGGCTGTTCCTAAAACACACTCACTCACTCTGGGCACTCCTGCCCAGGATGCTGGTGAACTGTGTTTGGTGGTCTGTACACTCAATTCTCAGTAAAGAATAAAGGGTTTCACTCTTAATGATGTTGAAGCAAATGTTGCCTCTGTTTTTGTCTGGGTGTGAAACATCTAGAACCAAGTCTGAATCAAAATTGACAGGAGCTCTACTCCAACTGGCTTCAACGAAAGGGGAGACTCATTGAAATGATTCTGGGAATCCAGGACACAAGAATCAGAGCAAATACAAAGATCTCAGTGACTGGAACCAATAAATCAGAAGTCATCAATTCTCTTTCACCCTCGCTATTTCCCTTCGGTCTGCTTTGATGGTCTTAGCCTGGCAACATTTTTCCTTAAGGCTTCTACACCTAGTGAGGGAGTTCAAGCTACCTGCCCTAGGGCTTTAAATCCTGAAGGCATCTCCTAGTAAGGAAAAAGGATTGCAGACATCAGAGTTCAAGGGTGCTCTCTGAATGACCCACCTCAGTTCACCTGTACAGCCCCAGATCAGCCATCCTGGCAGGGACATGGGGTCTTATGATTGGCTTCACATGGTCTTTGGCCCTGACTCAGCAGCACACATGATTGTTAATTTCCTCCAGAACTACATAACTGAAGCTGGGGAGAGGCAGCCCCAAGGACAGCAACTGGCAGATGGTCTAGGCCATGAAAGAGTTTGTGATGACACCCAAACTCCACCACCTGCTCATTCAGAGGAATTATAAGGGGTAATGAGATAGACTCTCTTTGTCCCATCTCAAACGAACTTATCACTGGGCTTCTCCTCCAGGGAATGTTGGGTGTGGTGCTTCATGCAGAGCTGATTCCCACTTTTTCCCACACTCCAGTCACCAGCTCTCTGCCACATATGCCTGCTCTGTCCTTTCCAGTCCTACCTGGCAAGTGGTGGCCCCAGTGGATCCCTGAGCCATCCCCCTCCTCCAGGGCCCAGAATGCCCCTTCCTTGGCCTCCAGTGCTGTTGGGGAGAAAGCAACGCATGTATCGGGGAACCCAAGGGACACAGAGCCTTCAGCCTTTCTGAGCTTCCTCCAGGGGTGGAGCTACAAAGTATTTGGAGCTGCCATGGTTAGGCTCTTTTGCAGTGGAAGAATCCATTCTTTCCACCTGGAGGCCCTCAGTAGATGCCTCAGCTGAGTCAGCAGACGTCACAGGTTGACTTCCTTTCAGATTGACTGGTTTGATCTCCTTGTTGTATAAGGGACTCTCAAGAATTTTCTCAAGCACCACAGTTCAAAAGCTCAATTCTTTGGCATTCACTCTTTCTTATGGTCAAGATCGCTCATCTGTACATGATTACTGGAAATATCACAGCTTTGACACTACAGACCTCTGTAGCAAAGTGAGGGTCTTCTTTTTAATACACTGTGCAAGTTTTTCATAGCCTTTCTTTCTTTCAAGAAGCAAGTGTCTTAATTTTGGGCTCCAGTCAAGGTCCATTGTGGTTTTGGAGCCTAAGAAAATAAAATCCGCCACTGTTTCCATGTTTCCCTCATCTATATGCCGTGATGTGGTGGGACCGGATGCCATGAGTTGAGTATATTTTTGTGAAGAGTATTTTGATTGTTGAGTTTTAAGCTAGTTTTTGCATCTCCTCCCCTCATCAAGAGGCACTTTAGTTCTTCTCTGCTTTCTGCCATTATGGCAGTGTCATCTTCATATCTGTGGATGTTGATATGTCTCCCAGAAATCTTTATTCCAGCTTGGGATTTATGCAGTCCAACATATCAAATGATGTATCCTGTATAGAAGTTAAATAACCAGAGTGAGAATGTACACCTTGTCACGCTTCTTTCCCAGCTTTAAATCTTTCAGTTGTTCCATGCATGATTGTAACTGCCGCTTTTTGAGCTTTATACAGAATTTTCAGGAGACAGGTAAGGTGATCTGGTACTCCCATTTCCTTAAGAATTTTCCACAGTTTGTTGTAGTCCTTTATATGAAAGGCTTTAGCATAATCAGTGAAGCAGATGGAAATGTTTTCTGGGATTCCCTTGCTTTCTCTATGGTCCAATGGATGTTGGCAATTTAATCTCTGGTTCCTCAAACCAGTTTGTACATCTGGAAGTTCTCAGTTCATGTAGTGTTGAAGCTTAGCTTGAAGGATTTTGAGCATTACCTTGCTAGCAAGTGAGATGAGTGCAATTGCGTGATAGGTTGAACATTCACTGGAATTGCCTTTCTTTTGGATTGGAATGGAAATTGACCTTTTCCAGCATTGTGTCCACTTCTGAATTTTCCAAATTTGCTGACATATTGAATGCAGCACTTTTAAAGCCTTATTCTTTAGGATTTTTAAATAGCTCAGCTGGAATTCCATCACCTTTCTAATCATTGTTTGCAGTGATGCTTCCTAAGGCCCACTTGACTTCATACTTCAGTATATCTGGCTTTACATCAGTGACACAAGCATTATCCCTATCCCAGTCTTTATGACCATTTTTGTACAGCTCTTCTTTGCATTCTTGCCACCTCTTCTTAATCTCATCCTCTTCTGTTAGGTCTTTGACTTTTCTGTCCTTTATTGTGCCCATCCTTACATGCAGTGTTCCTCTGGTAGCTCCAAATTTCCTGAAGCCATCTATACTCTTTGCATTTCTATTATATTCCTCTAATTCTTACAGTGTTCTCTTATGAAGACTTTCTTATATCCCCTTGCTATTCTCTGGAAGTCTGCATTCCATTCAGTATATCTTTCCCTTTTTCCTTTGCCTTTCACTTCTCTTATTTTCTTGGCATTTTAAGGGTTCCTCAGGCAACCCCTTTTCCTTCTCACATTTGTTTTTCTTGGGGATGGTTTTGGTGACCACCTCCTGTACAATGTTACAAACCTCCATCCATAGATCTTCAGGCTTCCAGACCTAATCCCTTGAATCTATTTTTCATCTCCACTATAAAATCATAAAGGATTTTGTTTAGGTCATAGCTGAATGTTCTACTGGTTTTCCGTACATTCTTCAGTTAAAGCCTGAATACTGCTCTCTTCTGCCTAAGCATTGTTGCCAGATCACCACCCACCACTCCCAGTTGGTGTGGAGCAAAAACACACAATTTGAAGACTTTTATCATGGGTTTGTGGTTGGCTTTTCACGTGCTTAGCTGTGTGAGCTTGATCAAGTCCCTTAACCTCAGTTTTCTCATCTGGACAATGGGCACGATGATGATAATTCCACCTCCAGATGCATGTGTGCCTGCTAAAAAGAGATGGCCCTGGGAGGGCTTATTGGGTTCCTGAGTCTGAAACAAATATGAATTATTCTGCCACATGGGGAAATGGAAATCTACTATGTAGATTTTATGGCTGCCATCCCCAAGGCTAAATACTGATTCAGGCCAAATGACATCTATCTCTGAACCTGACCCAGAACTCTGACTGAGCTGATGCTTCTGGTTTCTGAGCCTGAACAAAAGATAATCATTACTGGCTCAGATTGCTCCCTTCCCAGGCTTACCAGTCAGTCTTTCCTTGTCAACTACTTCTAGCCTGAAATCACACTGCAAGGAGAGTTGTAAGGCTGTTGGTCTCTTTTCGGTTTCCCACATCTCCAGTGTAGCAACAAGTACATGTTATAGCTTCTTGTCATTGCAACAAGTATTGCAACCTGTACAGTCAATCTCATACTGTTTAAAGAAACTGTCCCCATTTGGCCAATCATGTTTAAATTACCTACAGTTGCCTTAGAAACCTTCCTATGCTTGCTGTTTAATGACCAAATATGTGTGGACTTGATCTAGTTTTCTTTCCCAAGTATGATTCCAACCATGCAATGAAGTAACCAGACGTTTAGTCATCTACCCACAGGAATTGACAAAAGCAAACCACCCATCCATTTCTTGCTTGCCATGAAACAACTTTGAAGTGACCTGCTGAAACAATGTGATAAATTGGCATGTACACCCCAGAAGGGACACTTTTTCTGGATTCATTTTCCACCTAGTGCCAGATGTCTACCACAAGCCTCGCCCTCCAGCAGCTGCTCACCTGGTTGTTGAGGACTCAGCCCACTCCAGATCCCTTCGACATCCCTCAGTAAAATCTAGAGAACAAACTCAGTCAAAACCCTCTCTCCTGCAGAAAACCTTTTTTTTTTTTTTTTTTTAGAAAACAATTTTTGATAACATTCAAATCTTGTGCTCCTTGCCTTGGATTCAAGGACCTGCACCAGAGAATGGGAAGCCTCCCCTTCCGTCGAAATCTTTCTCCACTCCAACCAGGACCAGAGCCTTCACTGGACCCTGTGTCCTCATTGGTATCACTCAGTTGCTAAGCCATGTCTTACTCTTTCTGATTACATGTTCGGCAACAAAACAGGCTCCCTGTTTTTCACTATTTTGCGGAGTTTCCTCAAGCTCATGTCCTTTGTGTAGGTAATGCCATCTCACAAACTCATCCTTTATTCCCTCTCCTTCTGCCCACAGTCTTTCCCAGTATCAGGGTCTCTTCCAAAGGGCTGGGTCTTGATATCACTGGCCTAAGTGTTGGAGCTTCATCTTCATCATCAGTTATTCCATTGAATATTGCTCTACCACTTCCAAAATAAAACTCATGTTTCCAATCACCTAACAATATTGAACACTGATAAAGTTTAATAGAAGTGTAATCTAGTCCTCTGGGAAATCCCAGCACTGCCGCCCTGCCTTTCTCTTTCCATTCTTTCCACCTGGCATAGAATTACTTCCCTACAGCTTCTCCAGCTTGAAATGGTCTGCTGACCCCAAATTGTCAGCTACCCAGGAATTGTTCCTTCCTCCTTCCTTAAAGACTTCTGCCTGCTCACTGATTGTCCTCTGTACATCAGTTCAGTTCAATCTCTCAGTCATGTCCAACTCTTTGCTATACCATGGGGTGCAGCATACCAGGCTTCCCTGTCCATCACCAACTCCCAGAACTTGCTCAGACTCAGGTTCATCAAGTTGATGATGCCACTCAACAATTCCATCTTCTATCTTCCCCTTTGCCTCCTGCTTTTAATCTTTCCTAGCATCATGGTCTTTTATAATGAGTCATTTCTGCTCACCAATTGGCCAAAGTAATGGAGATGCAGCTTCAGCATCACTCTTTCCGATGAATATTCAGGACTGATTTCCTTTAAGATGGACTGGTTGAATCTCCTTACAGTCCATGGGACTCTCAAGAGTCTTGTCCAGTACACAGTTCAAAAGCATCAATTATTTGGTGCTCAGTTTTCTTTATTGTCCAAACTCACATCCACTCATGACTTTTGGAAAAACCATAGCTTTGACTCTACAGATCTTTCCTGGTAAAGTAATGTCTTTGCTTTTTAGCATTTTGTCAAGGTTTTTCATAGCTTTTCTTCCAAGGACCAAGTGTTTTTATTTTGTTTTTGTTTGTTTATTTGTTTGTTTTGAAAGCTACAGTCATTATCTGCAGTTATTTTGGAGC
This sequence comes from Oreotragus oreotragus, assembly GCA_006410675.1. NCBI lineage: Eukaryota > Metazoa > Chordata > Mammalia > Artiodactyla > Bovidae > Oreotragus > Oreotragus oreotragus. The sequence goes on from SJYX01004478.1 coordinate 344,351, forward strand.
CCATGGAAATAAACTCTGTCACTGCTTTCATTGTTTCTCCATGTATTTGCCATGAAATAATGGTACTGGATGCAGCGATCTTCGTTTTTTGATTTGTCCTTTTCATTATAGGGTATTGAAATGCAAAAGTAGGAAGTCAAGAAACACCTGGAGTAGCAGGCAAATTTGGTGTTGGAAAGCGAAATGAAGCAGGGCAAAGACTAACAGAGTTTTGCCAAGAAAATGCACTGGTCATAGCAAACACCTTCTTGTCCTGTGATTCATGGGGTTGCAAAGAGTTGGACACGACTGAGTGACTGAACTGAACTGAACTATACCTCGGAGGTCAATGAGGAAATAGCGAGATGAAGAGAAGGAAGGGGCAGGACACAAAAATGGGAAAGTTATCCCAGAGGAAAACAAAGCTAAGTCTTGGAAAGTATCTTGTAGGTAAGGAACTTCCAACTAAGGGGATGATGAGAGGGAGAGATCATTTCAGAGAGCAGGTAAGGTAATTCAACAAAGGTAATTATCAAAACCAATGTGTAAACTCAATCCAAAACAATCATAAAATTTCTTTGCTCATTCAACAAATACTTTTTGAGTGCTTGTGTTGTGCCTATTTTTTTATTCCTTATGTGGACAGCTGTCATGAAGCTGAGAGAAAGGGCTTATACTGTTAAAATAATTCATGCTTTCTTCCTTTTTTTCTTTGTATTCTTCATCATCTTTCTAGCCTTCTTTCCCTCCAACTTTCTTTCCCCAATATGTACATAGCTTCCACTTCCAGAAGGAAAAACATCCCAAAAGTCAGATTTTAAAGACAGGATGAAAAAACTTGCCTGAAGTATTGATTCATAGCTTTATGATGCACCCAGGATAGTAAGGACATTTATAGATTTCATGAGCTGTTTAATATCTATTTGTGGAGCACCGCCACGTGCAGCCATCTTGGACTCATTATGTTTCTTTGGCTGCCCAATGAGTCATAATGAGCCTCTGAAAATGTAAAATAATGGGTTAGAACTAGAGGAAATGAAGTAACAGGCAAAGTCAGATATCAAATTATTATTACACACGGTCTGTAAGAGTGATCAAGACAAGAAGGGGATACAGGGCTTATTATTACTCATGTGCACACAAACGTTAAAGAGAGCTTGCAGTAAAGTGGGGGGGGGTAGGTGGGGAGCCTTATGATTAAGATCCTTACAAGTGATGGGTTGCAGATCTATCTTCCATTAATATTCAAGCAAGGTGGGGGCAGGGAGCTCAAATTATGGGGAAGCAACAGAAAAGCCAATGGAGACCCTTTTGAGAAGATGGAGCCCTATACTGAGAGGATAAAAGAGACTTTATACTCCAGCACTTAAAATGAAGAGGAAGAGATCATTCCTAAACAGGGCACAAGAAATAGCTGCGCTTCTCTCCCTATTAACCTCTGGGCTTCCAAAGAAAGCCAGCTGAAGCAAAGCAGGACAAAAAAATTCTATTTGAACACAATGAAAAGTATCTTCTGTAATGAAAGCCATATTTTGGAAAAGTATTCATGTAATTTTCCCTTTGAGTTTGCAAGTATAGGTCCTTCTTCCTAATTGGTTCCAGGGTCATCTGTCCAGAAGTCTGTGGGTATGTTACATACAATATGCAAAGAGAAAGAAAGAGCTGATATTCAGGCTTTTGATATTCAAAATCTAAAAAAAAAAGTTTTTTGAAGCAAGACAATAGTCTCGCAAAAAGACCATTTTTCCCTCAGATCCATGGGAATTCCTTTATCTCCTCCTTTGACTTGCTAAGCACCAACCAGAAGCACCCAGAATCTCAGTGTTCTCCTGCAGATAGAAAAGTTATTTCCCTGGAGATACAACCTCCTTGTTGCTCCATGGGAGGAGGAGATGCCTCAGTGGAGCGCAGATAAGTCCTGCCCTTCCTGTCCAGGAGATGATGAGTGGATGAAGGGAGCTGGGGGAGGGCTTGATTTAGGAGCATCCCAAAGGAGTTGATGCCGACACCAAGGGCCGGAGCACTGAAACAACACGGAAGAGCCCAGCATTGTTAGCAGGATAAGGTGGCGTTCGAGCCAAGGTCTGCTTTGCACTTCTAGGAGATGAGGTCAGACTGTTTATGGTAGTGAGAGATGGAACAAACCAACAGGAAACAGTTCCGTTCAGGTCAGATGCTCAGTCATGTCCAACTCTTTGTGACCCCATGGACTGCAGCACGCCAGGCTTCCCTGTCCATCACCAACTCCCGGAGTTTACTCAAACTCATGTCCATTGCGTCAGTGATGCCATCCAACCATCTCATCCTCTGTCGTCCCCTTCTCCTCCTGCCCCCAACCCCTCCCAGCATCAGTCTTTTCCAATGAGTCAACTCTTCTCATGACATGGCCAAAGTACTGGAGTTTCAGCTTCAGCATCAGTCCTTCCAATGAATATTCAGGACTGATTTCCTTTAGGGTGGACTGGATGGATCTCCTTGCAGTCCAAGGGACTCTCAAGAGTCTTCTCCAACAACACAGTTCAAAAGCATCAATTCTTTGGTGCTCAGCTTTCTTTATGGTCCAACTCTCACATCCACACATGACTACTGGAAAAACCATAGCTTGGACTAGACAGGCCTTTGTTGGCAAAGGAAATAGATAGGCCATGTTTAAAAATAGAACCCTGACCTAAAATCTGCCCAGAAGGCCCGCTCCTTATCGACGATAATCAGCCTAGGCAGGCAGCCTAATACAAGTCAGTCTTGTGGGAAGGAAGCCAGATTGCTATCCCTAGTGAGACTCCAGGAAGCTAAACAATAACTTCTATAATAGGCAGCTCCAAATGGCCAGTACTTGATTAATAACTGACATCTTTCCTCACCTTTGTCCCCACCTCCATCTTAGGGCCAATCAGAAAAAATCAAATGCACATACCCCCCAGTCAATCACATAGGATACCCTGCCTCTAGCGAGCCTGTCTAGAGCTTCCCCACACCAACAGATCCAGCCAGGCACACGTTTCCTGCCGTCCCTTTTTCCCACTATAAAGCTTTCTTACTCCTCTGCCTGCCTTTGAGTTTGCCAAAATGCAAGTGAGGGTGCCTGACCCCCTCGATATATAGCAAGCTCAAAATAAACAGCCTTTGCTTTCCTCATCAGGTTGGTCTTCATTTATTTCCATAGTAGAGAAGCTTATCTTGAAGCAAGTTGGTCTAATCTAGGGGCCCTATGGCAGGGTAATTTGGTCAGAATGTTTCTTTCTCCCTGAAATTCATACTGGCTTCCCTGGTGGCTCTGTAGTAAAGAATTCACCTATCAACGCAGGAGATGTGGGGTCGATCGTTGGGTCGGGAAGATCCCCTGGAGAAGGAAATGGCAACCCACTCCAGTATTATTCTTGCCTGGAAAATCCCATGAGCAGAGGAGCTTGGCAGGCTACAGTCCATGGGGTTGCAAAGAGTGAGGCACTGAGCACCTAACACACACACACACTTAAATGACTACATCATTGACTTTGTTGTTATGTCCCCAATAGCTGACTCACCCAGAAGAGCAGATCAGTTATATGCAACATATTGAAACCGTATTTTCTCTGTATGCTTAAATTGTACTATAAGCAAAATGTTCAAACCCAACAGAGTCAAAAACTAACATATTTTTCCATTCTTGTGCTCAACGGTTCTGGGATAAAGCATAATTTCCTGGTTTTGAGCTGAACAATGCTGGAACCAGGCAAAAATTACTAAACTGTCAATAAATGCTTGCTCCTGGCACATTAGATGTGTAACTACTAAAATCAGTTCAGTTCAGTCGCTCAGTCATGTCTGACTCTTTGCAACCCCATGAATCGCAGCACAAGCCTCCCTGTTCATTACCATCTCTTGGAGTTCACTCAGACTCACGTCCATCGAGTTGGTGATGCCATCCAGCCATCTCATCCTCTTTCGTCCCCTTCTCCTCCTGCCTCCAATCCCTCCCAGCATCAGAGTCTTTTCCAATGAGTCAACTCTTCACATCAGGTGGCCAAAGTACTGGAGTTTCAGCTTTAGCATCATTCCCTCCAAAGAAATGCCAGGGCTGATGTTCAAAATGGATTGGTTGGATCTCTTTGCAGTCCAAGGGACTCTCAGAGTCTTCTCCAACACCACAGTCCAAAAGCATCAATTCTTCGGCGCTCAGCCTTCTTAACAGTCCAACTCTCACATCCATACATGACCACAGGAAAAACCATAGCCTTGACTACAGGGACCTTTGTTGGCAAAGTAATGTCTTTGCTTTTCAATATGCTATCTAGGTTGGTCATAACTTTTCTTCCAAGCAGTAAGCGTCTTTTAATTTCATGGCTGCAATCACCATCTGCAGTGATTTTGGAGTCCCAAAAAATAAAGTCTGACACTGTTTCCACTGTTTCCCCATCTATTTCCCATGAAGTGATGGGACCAGAATAGCGAGCATATTAGTCCTGTAGCCAGCAACTTTACTGAATTCATTGATTAGTTCTAGTAGTTTTTTGGTGGAGACGTCAGGGTTTCCTATAAATAGTATCATGTCATCTATAAATAGTAACCAGTTTTCCTTTCCCCCTTCCAAGCTGGATGCCTTTTATTTCTTTTTCTTGTATGGTTGCTGTGGCTAGAACTTCCAATACTATAAGAAATAGAAATGGTAGAGTGTCTTGTTACTGATTTTAAAGAAAAAGCTTTCACCTTTCCATTATTGAATATGATACTACCTGTGGTTTGTCATAAATGGCCTTTATCGGGTTGAGATAAGTTCCCTTTATGTCAACTTTGTTGAGAGTTTTCATCAGGAATGGGTGTTGAATTTTGTCAGAAGCTCTTTCTGCATCTATGCAGAGATAATCATACAAAGGGAATATAGGTAATATTTTACAATAATTTTAAATGGAGTATAATCTATAAAAATATAGAATCACAGTGTTGTACGTGTGAAACTAATATAACATTGTACATGCACTAAACTTTACATAAATAAATAAAATTCAAATAAAATGGCTAACTTATCAAGGCTACCAGTCTCTTCATCAAAGCTCCCTTTTAGATACTCACACTTGTACCTACCAACCCATAGCTATTGTGCATTAAAATTCTGCCTGATCCCAACTAGTTCCTTGCCTTGCAAAACCCACTGTAAAGCTACTCAGTGCAGGCCTAAGTCGGGGAAGGCAATGGCACCCCACCCCAGTACTCTTGCCTGGAAAATCCAATGGACGGAGTAACCTGGTGGGCTGCAGTCCATGGGGTCGCTAACAGTCGGACAGACTGAGCGACTTCACTTTCACTTTTCTCTTTCATGCATTGGAGAAGGAAATGGCAACCCACTCCAGTATTCTTGCCTGGAGAATCCCAGGGACGGGGGAGCCTGGCGGGCTGCCGTCTATGGGGTCACACAGAGTCGGACACGACTGAAGTGACTCAGCAGCAGCAGCAGCAGGCCTAAGTAATCTGCCCCAAGTAATCTTCCCTTGACTTCTCCCATCTGAGGTGCTCCTAGATTCTGTCAAGGTGAAATTCCCCCTTATTGCAATAAGGCGAAATAACCTCGCTTTTCTCAACCAGCATTTTTTTCCTTCTGCCAGTCTTTTAGGATAAGCCATAGCCGATACTTTTTGGAATTGTATGGCCCGGCTGTGGAATCCTAGGGAAAAACAGCCATGAAACTTGCACACGGCAACAGGAAACAGATGAACTCCTTCTGAGCAAAAGTGCCTGCAACTCAGGAGGTCGAAGACCAAAAGTCTTCCCAGGAGAAACTATAAACTCAGACCGTCGTGGCAAATGCAGGGGCGTTTCTGTACATGGCAGAAACTATCACCCACTTTTATTTTCCATTATTTCCTGCACACAGAAAGAGCAAGAGTTAAAGAAGGGTATCAAAAGGAACGTAGCAAACACCTCCATAAATGTAAGCATAGATACGACAGGTAATAGGGAGCACACAAGTTAGGGGGCTCGTGTTTCATTCTTTTTATTCAAGTGACTCAGTATGTTAGAAAAAAAATACAGGGGGAGGAGGAAGAAGAGAAAAAGAAGGTGGCCCCAATTTTCTTACGGCCCTTTAGCTGAGCTAACTCCACACTCTCCTTTCCAAGCCTGCCCAAAGAGAGGCTAAAGGAAGGGCCTGGAACTTCCCTGGTGGTCCAGCGGTTAAGAATTAGCCTTACAATGCAGGGGACACTGGTTTGATTCCTGGTTGGGGAACTAAAAATCCCACGCACCACGGCACCCTCATGCCACAATTCCTGAGTCTGATGAGCCACAATGAGAGATCCCACATGAGACAATGAAGATCCTGCGAGCCACATCCAAGACCCCACACAGCCAAATAAATTAATTAATTTCAAAAAAGAGGAGGGACCCCATGGACAATGGAAGAAACCCGAAGAGCACATGGACCCAGCGCCCCCAGGCTGCACAGGTTCCTCCTGCACATGCGCTTGGGCCTCGCTCATGGCTCCAGGGCCCAACTACGGTGCCTCCGTTGTGAAAGAGGGCTCAGAGTTGGGCTTCTCGTTTTCCACATAAACCTTTAGCCGGCATCTTGACACCTGTAATGAATTATGCATTTTTGTTGTTGTTACGTTGCTAAGTCATGTCCAACTCTTAGTGACCCCACGGACTGCAGCAGGCCTCCTGTCCATGGAGCCAGTGATACCATCCAACCTTCTTATCCTCTGTTGCCCTGTCTCCTCCTGCCCTCAGTCTTTCCCAGCATCAAGCTCTTTTCCAAAGAGTCAGCTCTTCACATCAGATGGCAAAAGTATTGGAGCTTCAGCATCAGTCCTTCCCTTACCCAGGTCTACAAATACCCTCCGTGTCACCACCAACCCTGAATGCTTTATTCCCTCTGCCAGTCTGTCCAGTGAGAACTGCAGAGAATTGGCTTCTATATTCAGCTTCCAGATGCATGGCTGTGGAGTCTTGGAAGTAGCCAGAACTCTCTCAGCTCCACCTCAGTTGAGCTGTCATCTCCCCACTGCTGGCTCTGATCACACCTCCATGATTTCTTGGACCATGACTGCCCCATGTCAGGCCTCTGGAAGGACCTCAGCCCGCACAGTAGCACATCCACCTTGCTCGCTCTCCACACCATGCCCACCCACCTGGCAGCCCAGAGCTGCCAAACTTCCTGGTGTGACCCAGCAGAAAGGCCCTGGGTTCCTTACGGCGGCAGACACAGTGCTGCTTGTTTATCTCCTTGTATTCCCTCCTTCTAGGCCAGTCCCCAAACATCTGTCCTCCAAACATCCCTTTGGCTAAATGAGTGAGTCCTTCAACCTTGTACGTCTCCTTACGTCACTTCTGCCATACCATTTTGTTACAGACAAATTGCTTGAAAGAAATAAGACTGTATAACTTGAGGCAGGGGGAGAAATTTGATGGAAAGATAAATATTTAAATTCTTAATGGTGAGAAAATATTGCACTTTTGTGTAACTCCACAGAGCTGAAACTATCAGTAGAAATTATAAGAAGGAACCTCTTAGCTAAAATAAAGGAGACTTTCCTAACAGTAATGTGAAAATGAACAACCCACTTGTAGAATTTTAAAATTTGGGTGCAGATTATTTGGATGTATTCTTTTGGTGAGGGTTGCTCAGGAGGCTTAATGGAAAAGAATCTGCCTACCAATACGGAGATGCAAGAATCGCAGGTTCGATCCCTGAGTTGGGAAGATCCCATGGAGAAAGGAATGGCACCTCAGTCCAGTATTCTTGCCTGGAAAATTCCATGGACAGAGGAGCCTAGCAGGCTACAGTCCATGGTGTCACGAAGAGTCAGACACAACTGAGCATGGTAACTTGTAACTTATATTGAGCAACGCACTTGGGTCTTAGCACTCGTCTGTATGTATGGAATGTCTCAGATACAAGTCACTGAAAATGAGCCAGTCCATCCCTCCACTGTTTGAGCCCAACTGACACTTCACTGGAGCCACCATGGGAGAGTCACACCCAGGACGGAAAGCTGGACAGCATCTCAGTTTCCTCAGACTTTCCGATTCTGTTTTCTGGTTCTTCCCAAGACAGGGAACTAGCACAGTGTGCAAACTCCTGCCAACAAAATCAGCCCTTGAGAAACCACAGCAGCAAGAGGGAAAGCTGGGTTCGGGGCAGTGAGAATGATAATGACCGCACAGAACCTTGAGTCACCACTGGCCTGTCTTCAATCAGTGTGAATGTGGGATGTGGGGCTGAGGAAGGTGGCTGGAAGGGACAGTGAGAAAACAGGAGAGAAGAAAGCTTTGAAAATTCTGCTCTGGTCTCCCTGCCTCCACCACACCTCCCAGGAGCCTGAGGACAATCCCTGACCACCCCTCTCGCACAGAAATTGGCTGCAGGTGCCGGTGCCTATTGTCTGAGGTTTCTAGGGTGTTGGGGCGGGGCTACTATTTGAGCAGAAGAAACCCTGGTGGGGGATAGTGGAATTAAGGCTGCATAGCTGCCCTCAGGCTGGCTCTGCCAACAGCCCCCACCCCCCCACCCCCGGCCCCCGGCTGGTGAGCTTGGAGATGGCCCCCTCCCAGTGCAGTCCCTGGAAGGGCTTAGAGTTCAACCGAACCACAGAGGTTTCTGGTGGAATGATGACCGGAGGTCCTGGGGTGACCAGGGCTCCCCCCGAGGGCTCATGACCTCTCCCCTTAAGCTCACCTAGGCAGGACTTTGACTGTTCTCCAAAGCACAGCACTAGAAAATAGTAGCTGGTATTCCCAGGGGCACCGTGAGCTCATCTGACCACAGCTAGACCCCTGAGGAGTTCTGATGCTGAAAAAACTGGTATTTGCGCAACAAATAGCATCTGATACCAAAGTATTAAAGGGCTAGGATTTCAACTGATCATAAGAAACATAAGCAAAGACATAAAGACTTCCCATATACTTACTGGATGAAGACAAGTTCCTGCCACCCAGTGATAACTCCAGGTTCTGTGCAGTCACTATCATTCTTACCACCCAGAATCCATTTTATATTATCAATAAAATATGGTGGAAAAATTGTGAAGAAAAATAAGGAAGTCGAAGCACTACATATGAGGACACTATAGGTTCGGTTATCCTGTTATTATAAACGCCCTATACAGGTTATTCATTTACTTCTCAAAACATGAGCTGGGTACTATTATTAAGGCCATTTGACAGATGAGAAAGTTGAGGCATGAATTGGTTAACTGGTCGACAATTACAAGCAGAGCTGGGATTTGAACCCACACAGAGCCTAGCCTGTATCACTGAGCTCACTCTCAGGCTGGATGAAGGAGCCCAGTGGAAGGGGAAGCGGTGGACTGAGGACATGAGGGCAGTTAAGGAGAGAACCCAGGGGGTGGAGTATTAGATTAAGGAGCCCTTTCTGAAAGCATAGGAATGGATAAGGAATAGAAGCTACAATAGGAAATACAAGACACACACAGAGGCTGAAGTCAGAGTGTCAACATTCAGACCTGGAAAGTGGAAAAGAGGCAGAAAATAGAATTCTACAATATCTATGTTGTTGTTTAACCGCTAAGTCATGTCCAACTCTTTGTGACCCCATGGACTGTAGCCTGCCAGGCTCCTCTGTCCATGGGATTTNGGAAAGTGGAAAAGAGGCAGAAAATAGAATTCTACAATATCTATGTTGTTGTTTAACCGCTAAGTCATGTCCAACTCTTTGTGACCCCATGGACTGTAGCCTGCCAGGCTCCTCTGTCCATGGGATTTTCCAGGCAAGAATACTGGAGTGGGTTGCCATTCCTTTCTCCAGGAGATCTTCTTGACCCAGGGGTCCAATCTCCATCTCCCACACTGGTAGGTGGATTCTTTACCACTGAGCCACCAGAGAAGCCGAATGCCAAACTGCTTAAGGGAGTTCCGAACACCTCCCCTGACTGAATTTCAGCGCCTACACTCCACCTGTCCTGTGGTGGGGGGTTTATCAACCAAATCTTGAACCCTGAAGTCACCAGCCCAGTGGCTTTCATTGAGGGGGTCTCCTTGTCCAAGTCCAACACCCAGAGTCGGTACCAAGAGAAGCAGGGTGGAAAAAGCAGAGCCACGTGAAGGAGCCAGAGGTCACCTCGCCAGGAGGTAGCTGGCTAGACGCACACACAGACTGCAGCCCATGAGCCAATCCCACCTGCCGCCTCTTGCTCTGAAGCATCTTTTATTGGGGCCAGAGACACACCCATTCGTTTACCAGTTGTCTGTGGCTGGTTTTGCCCTACGACCACAGAGTAGTTGGGACAGAGACCGCATGGCCCACAAAGAGAACAAATTATTTACTATCTGGCTCTTTATGGAAAGTTTGCTGACCCCTGCCCTAAGTTGGAGAAGGCAATGGCGCCCCACTCCAGTACTCCTGCCTGGAAAATCCCATGGACGGAGGAGCCTGGTGGGCTGCGGTCCATGGAGTCACTACGAGTCGGGCACAAGGGAGTGACTTCATTTTCACTTTTCGCTTTCATGCATTGGAGAAGGAAATGGCCACCCACTCCAGTGTTCTTGCCTGGAGAATCCCAGGGAGTGGGGAGCCTGGTGGGCTGCTGTCTATGGGGTTGCACAGAGTCAGACACGACTGAAGCAACTTAGCAGCATTAGCCCTAAGTTAGTGTTTCTCAGTCAAAATGTGGTGGGCCATTTTAACCCTTGCTTGTCCCCATCCCTCCATCTGTCCTCAGAGGACTCTTCCACTCACTCCCCCTGTTCCACCCCCACCCTCCACCCACGGCCACCACGTGGCTTGCTAGGCTCCTGGTGGAACGTTCAGTGCCTTTGTCGGCATCTGAACAATGAGAAAGGTGGTTTCTAGTCCCCTATGAGGTGCTCTGTGTGTGTGTGTGTGTGTGTGTGAGTGAAAGTTGCTCAGCCATGTCTGATTCTGCGATCCCATGGACTGTAGCCCAACAGGCTCCTCTGTCCATGGAATTCTCCAGACAAGAACACTGGCATGGGTAGCCATTCCCTTCTCCAAGGGATCTTTCCAACCCAAGGATCGAACCTGGGTTTCCTGCATTGCAGGCAGATTTCTTATCATCTGAGCCACCAGGGAAGCCTCTGCAAGGTGCTGCCCATCTGTAAATCCAGCCTCCTTGATGGTGGGTGAAGGGAAAGGGGAAAAGCCGTGAACAAGCAGGGGGGACGTTCCCTCAGCCATAACGTCACTCAGTTCATACAAAGAAGAGTGAGAATTGACTCATTGCTCAAGGAGGGGAAAAGATACAGCAGAATCTGGGGCTGGGAGAGAAAGAAGGGGCTCTCTGGCTGGTCTATTGGCCTTGCCTGGACTCCACCCCGCTGCCAAGATAACGTTTCACTGCCTGAGAGGAGCAGGCGGTTCCCCCACTGCAGGGGCTCATGACTTGGCTGGGTGTTCGGCTTTGCTGACACACTTTCTTTCTTCTCAAGTTAGCTGAGCACACAAATCACCTCACACTTATTTACAAAGTCCATATGTGTGATAGAGGCGAGACGGTTGGCCTGAGCACGGGAGAAAGGGGTGAAGAGAAGGAAGCGATGGAGGGGCAGGGATGTCTGGCCAGACGCAGACGGAGTCTTCCTCAAATCAGGCCGGGGTTTATAGAAGAAGTTAAAATTAAACCAAGGACTCATTTCCAAGCTCTCTGACATTGGACATGGTTCCCTCCGCCACCCCTGGAATGCAGTGCAATGAACAGTACAGAGCTCGTGATATCACATCCAGAGAAGCATGGATCACGGAATCACACTGAGGGAGAAGCAATGAATTCCAGATGCTACAGAACTAGGCTGGAGGTGGATGCATACTCACTCTCTCTTTTTTTTTTTAAGATCTTAAAAAAATTTTTTTTCATTTATTTATTGGGCGTCCCAGGTGGCTCAGTGGTAAAGAAAATCTGCCTGGCAATGCAGGAGATGCAAGACATTGCGGGTGTCAGGAAGATCCCCTGGAGAAGGAAACGGCAACCTACTCCAGTCTTCTCACCTGAAGAAGCCCGTGGACAGAGGAGCCTGGTGGGATTCAGGGTCCCCTGGGTCCTCCCCCATGTTTCCATGGGGTCACGAAGAGTCAGACGTGACTGAGTACAAACACTCATATTCATTTATTATTTATTTTTGGCTGTGCTGGGTCTCTGTTGCCGTGCAGGCTTTTCTGTAGTTGCAGAGAGGGGGCTAGTCTCTAGTTGCAGTGAGCAGGCTTCTCATTGAGGTGGCTTCTCTTTGTTTCGGAGAGGCTCTAGGGTGTGTGGGCTTCCGTAGCTGTGCCCGTGGGCTCAGTCGTTGTGGCTCACGGGCTCTAGAACGTAGGTTCAACAGCTGTGGTGCATGAGCTTAGTCGCTCCACGGATGTGGGATCTTCCTGGATCAGGGATCCAACACATCTCTCCTGCACTGGCAGGCGGATTCTTTACCACTGAGCCACCAGGGAAGCCCTCTCTCTGACTGTTGCCTCTAAGTTCTTCCAAACGTTTTGCCTGTCCTGCCACATTTTTATCCAGGGGCAGCCACATCCCCTGAGAGCTACCACACGTGGGTTTGGCTGGTAGAATAAGGCTCCAAGCCCTTCCTCCACCCTCCAGCACACTGCTACCCTGTAACGCTGCCTTCGTGACTCTTCAGTGTGACCTCGAAGGATCCACTAGTTTACAGAAGGGAAAAGGAGAATTTCAGAGACTCGCTTAAGGTCCCGGAGCAAGCAAGCTGCTGAGAGATGCTGCACGACTGATTCTGGGAGCTTCCCACTACATCACGGCTATCTGCTGACCTTCTCTGCGTTCTGTGCACCTCCCTATGCTTGGGACATTAAACAGCAACTAGAATGGGTGCTCCCTGAGGGCCAGCACTCTGTTAGTCATGCTCCTCCGTGCTCCCCTGTACTCCAGCACACTCCCTCTGCCTCACACCAGGCACTCAGTACATCCATGTTCCAAGATCTTACATCTCCCTGTTTGTTATCTACTTGACCTGTTCCCTTGGTCATCCTTAAAGGACTGCATTGTGGTTTTTCTTTAACATGGGGTCAAGCCAGTAACCTCATCCTCTGCCTCCTCGGGATTTAAGTGAAAATAAAATCCAATCCACCAAGCATCGATCCCTCTACAGCTTCCCTGCTGTCAAAAACGTCTCCTTTCCTGCCTGGGCATGGCCGCCTGCATTGTTGACGTGCTACCTCACTCAGCATCTCCATCTGGTAGTCAGATTCCCTCCTCCCTGCTTGAATTCTATATCTACGTGTTTAAATAAGCCAGAAAACACTCACTGCGCCAGCTCCAAATTAGTTCTTCCTTTCATGCCTTTTCTGCTTCCTGGCTCCATGCCAGACTCCCCCTCCATTAGAATCAGGAAGTGGAGCGCAGAGTCACATGTCTTCACCTAGTTAGCGCCTCTGTTCCGGGATGGTTTCTCTTGGGTGGCTCCTGCACATGCCAGGCTCTGCTCCTAGCGGTTCTTAGGTTGTTAGTGTCAGGCACGGGGGCTGGGCATTGTGAGCCTGGGCTCTGACTTTCGGCACGTGGGAGGTGGGTTGGGGGGAGGGTGCATTGTGTTGTCACATGAGATGTTCTGTCTCAGTGATGGAGGGAAACAGATTCTTGGCCTTGCGTCCAGGATGTGCTTTAAGGAAGCCAAGAAGGATTGCTCATATCTCGAGAAGAGCTATATTTGAAACCTTTATACGGATAACAAAAGCTTGCCACTCCATCTTGTCCAGTCTCTAGCTGTTGTTGTTTTAATTTTAATTTTTTATCCTGAGCTTCATCAAGGTACCTAGAATTCAATCAGCCCAAGTCAGGTTTCCATAGAAGTCGTGAGCCAGTCTTGGGAAGCCGCCTCAGCTTCATTCTTTCCCTCTGTCCCCCATACCATCCTGCATGGGTCTTATGGCTCTGGTTGGGATCACTGACTTCCCTGTCTCTCCCTCCTTCCCTGTCTCCTCTGTTCACACGGAGCTGGGCTTGTAATAGAAGGTCAGCAAAAGTCAGTTGAGTGGATAACGAATGAAAGTTTCGTGACATCCAGATTTTTTCCTCAGACTTCGAAAAAGGATCACAGAAGCAGAAATGACCCAGGGAAATCACCTACATGACTGTCAGACTATGTTTTAGATTTTAAAATACATCGCTTTTGTAGTCCTCCTGTTTTAGCTTCCTATTACTTCATACCTCCCACCTCCCACCATTTCTTATGAGCCTGCAGTTGATTGGAGTCAGTGGGAAGCTCTTCAGTACTAAGTGCAGTAGAGGCTACTCACGAGGCTGTGCTCACCTGGAAGCTGGGCTGGGACACCCTAGCTGTCTTCTGACCTCTTTCTCCATGGGATCACTCATCACTCAGTGATTGTGTCCATCAGCCTGGCAGGTGGATCCAAGAGGAACCTTTCCAGAGAAGAAGCCCCAGTGCACACGTGCTCATCAAGTCTTGGCATCGTCACATTTGTTGCTGTTCCATTGGCCGAAACAGTACATGTGGCCAAGTCCAGAGTCAACACGGGAGAGCCCACACGAGGGCCTGTCACAGTCTTAACACCACACCTCCTGTCCTTCCTAAATATGTTTTTGCCTCATATACTGGTGGTTCAAATGTGCTGTGTAGATGAGTTAACCTTGAATTGATCAACATGTACTAAATACTGACTAGAGACCAAATGCCCTGGAAAGTGAAAGCGGAAGTGTTAGCCGCTGAGCCGTGTCTCTCTTTGAGACCCCGTGGACTGTAGCCTGCCAGGCTCCTCTGTTCAGTTGTAGGCAGACTCTTTACCATCTGAGCTACCATGGAAGCAAGTGCCCTGGAGTGACAGGAAATAAGATACTGGCCTCAAGGAGTATCTATTTTATTTGGGAACCTACAAAGATACATCTGTGAAAGGATTTTAAACCTCCCATTGGTGTTATTTATGCACATCATAAATATATTATTCACTAGAGCCACTGAAGTAAACACAGTGAAAAATTTAATTATCAGAGTTACTATGTGATCCGCATTGACACCTTTGCTTCCGTGCGAGAAGGCTGTTGTCTGTTGATGCCAATTCTAAGTATAAGGACTCCAATAATTCTCCGAGAGAAAAAAATGCCCCATGAATAAAACATAATTGTAGCTCTTTGTCATGATTATCACACTCTATATAGGTGTTTTGTTTAGCATTTAGCTTACTTGCTCTTAACCACTCATCTCAGTGATCATCCAAAGCTGTCCTGAGGGAGGTGAGTGAAAGACAATATCAATGAAGGCAGTGTTTTACCCAGTTCGGTCCTTAACCAGCAGTACTTTGGAAGTGGTTAGAAATGAAGATTCTCAGGCCCCACTCAGATCTACTGAATTGGAGACTCTGGAAGTGGAGTCTAGCAATCTGTGCTTTAACATCCCTGAGTAACTGTGATGGACACTAAGGTCTAAGAATTACTGCAGTAAGGGCCACAGTGTTCAGTTCAGTTCACCACTCAGTTGGGCTGTGGTTTNCATGGGGTTCTCAAGGCAAGAATACTGAAGTGGCTTGCCATTCCCTTCTCCAGTGGACCACGTTCTGTCAGACCTCTCCACCATGACCCGCCCGCCTTGGGTTGCCCTGCAGGCATGGCTTGGTTTCATTGAGTTAGACAAGGCCCTGGTCCTAGTGTGATTAGATTGACTAGTTTTCTGTGAGTATGGTTTCAGTGTGTCTGCCCTCTGATGCCCTCTTGCAACACCTACCATCTTACTTGGGTTTCTCTTACCTTGGGCGTGGGTTGTCTCTTCACGGCTGCTCCTTACCTTGGACGAGGGGTATCTCCTTACCGCCGCAGTTCCTGACCTTCAGTGTGGGACAGCTCCTCTAGGCCCTCCTGCGCCTGCGCAGCCGCTGCTCCTCGGGTTGCTAGGAAGAGTTAAAGAGAAATATAAAGAATATAGGAATAACAGATATAGGTAACAGCCACTACTCTTAGTCCTAGGGCTGAGACAGAATGACCAAGTGGCTCCTGCCTCAATGACTCCATGCCTGCCTGACGAGAGATGAGGTCAAGACCTTTCTGGAATGGGCATGGCTGTTGGGACCTTGCTGGTGGAGCTTGCTGGAAACCTGCCCTCTAAATGGGAGAAGAAGCCATCCTCAGGGCGGTACTGCATTTCAGAACTCAATGTGAAGTCATGTAAGAGTTAATCAGTTAAGGGACAACTTTATTAGCAATCCTGTGGTGATTTAAATGACAAAAGAAAATAAATGTGAATGTCAGTAAGCACAATTAAAAGTGTGCTATATTTACTAAGCATTAGTGTGACTGGCATGTCTACCATGTAGTAATTGACCTAATTCATCATCTCATTTTGACTTGACACTCAGGTTCTAACCTCTGGAAATTTCACTCTAAGCAGAAGAGGCAGAACCAGACTGGTGAAGAGTGATGTCAGAGTTCACTATCTAGGGCCTCTTAGCCTTGTTCAATCAGTGTTTACCCGTGGATCCAGCCTGACACCCCTTAAATCATCTTATAAGGTTATATTCCATCAATGCTCCCATAATTCCAGGGCAAGAGAGGCCCCTATTAAAATTAGGGACAAATGCTTGGTGTATTTGAGCTAACAAGGTACTGACTTTTAGCCTGTGACAATTGACCATCATAATGCACCTATTGGAATGCCCTGAGCACAACATTTTAGAGGAAGCCAGGGTAAATTGGATTCTTAATGGTGCATTTAACAAAAGTCAGTCAATAGAGGTTAACATAATTCTCAGTGTGCACTTCTAAATTGCAAACAGTTTTAGAGTGACCATTTCTATAACAGACTGAACTGACACACCACAAAATAAGCTTTTGGCCTTCCTAGCAGATGGGCCTCCTTTGGTTTTGATCCTGAATACAGCATTAGTTGAAAATGCATTCAGTTCAGAATAGAATGGCAGGGGTTTTTTTTTTTTGTTTTTTTTTTTTTGTGTGTGGAAGAGCTGGCTTATTGTTTGATTCAAACAAAGAAGCTTTTATCTGGTGAGTGACTTGTCATCTTATGTCGATGTAAGCTATGTAAAGAATGACTTTTCATTAAAGCAAGTTTAGCATATTTGCAATTGTCTTGGTCAGATGGGAAAGTTTCTGGCTGAAATAGTGGAATTATATCCTGCGGTTTATGCAGTCCACAATTGATTCTATGTGGGAAAGCAATAATAATAATAATAACAAAAGGAGCTTTTTCCACTTGGCTCCACAGAAAAACTCTGCTAAGCGGCAATTTTTGGGCACACCAAAGAAAATCCATTCCCTGTACAAGTGGCAGAATTTGCCAAGTTATATGGAGACTGTATACATATACAGTCTCAAATTCCTGAATCTGGCTCACTCTGGATTAAAAACATAATTGTTAAGTCATCCAGCCTTTTGTACTTTCTTATATAGTATTATATATATAATCCTCATTAAATCTTCCAGTGCTGCTTCCATCACCCCATTCTGAAGATACTCCTTGCAAATAAATTGTATACCATTTTCCCAAGCGCCAAACTCTCTCATATGCACAGTTTCTATGGTGCCTAACTCTCCTATGGCTTGTGTGCATATGTCTTCAGTCACTCAGTCGTGTCTGACTCTTTGTGACCCCATAGACTATATAGCTCACCACACCAAGCTCCTCTGTTCGTGGAATTTTCCAGAAGAATACTGAAATGGGTTGCTATTTCCTACACCAACTTTCCTGCTTATAACTAACAATATATCCTTCTTCTGGCCAAGAACTTCTAAGCTGAACAAATAAATTGGAGAGAGTCTGACATGTGGTAGTACAGCCCAGTGGACAAAAGCTAGAACTTTCTCAGACATAGCAGTAATACCCTTCCTTGACCATCTGAGAATTCTACAAAATTCTCAGTATTTCTTGTCCTGTATGTACTTCTTCACCATTGGTGACAGTGAGAAATGAGGGAAGCTGTTATAAAGATCATTCCAACTTGACCAATGTTACCATTTTGTATTATTCTAATTTGCCAAATAGTTCTCCTAAGGGCCATGGGGATACGGAGAGGACCCACCAGAACCATCCTAAAAACATGCATCTCCTTTATTGTTAGCCTCTCGGGACTAGGGGCCCAGAGATAACCTGATTCTTGCCTGGGACCTCAAGAACCTCCATCCTCTCAAGCAGCTCAATCAGCCACAGATATGTTTATTGGGTGCTACACAATTCACTTAGGCTTGATTTTGAACAGCATAACACCAAAAGTCATGAGGTGAAAATCAGAAAGATGATTGGAGGAATATGGTCAACTATGATGTGGTTTTTCCATGAATTTATCATAAAGATCTAACTTTGTTTTCTGATCCTCTCTTAAAAAATTTATACTTTTTACACTGTTATAGAACACCAGAATGTTGCACCCATTATATAATTTTTTTCTTTTATATTTCCTATTTTATATTATTTCAGTTCCCATTTTTTCCTTCCTCAGATTCAAACACTGTGTTTGGAATTTATGATGAGAGACACACATTTTCATTTCCCTGATGCCAGGAAAGATCAAGGGGAGGAGAAGAGGGCATCAGAGGATGAAATGTCTGGACGGCATCAATGATGCAATGAACATGAACTCTGGCAAACTCCGGGAGATGTTGAGGGACAGGGAGGCCTGGTGCACTGCAGGCCATGGGGTCACAAAGAGTTGATATGACTGGGCAACTAAAACAACAATGTATTATACAACAAATTATACAACAATATACTATATAACAAATTATACAAGAACAACAAGTTATAATATGGGATGATCACATTTACCTTTCATCTTTCTTTTCCTCGGGTTAAGCTGCTAGCCTGAATAGATGTCTTGTCCCAGAAATAGAAAGATTCTCTGAAGGAGACAAGTTCTAGACATTTCCCTCTACTCCTTTTAATATTTATCTGTAATCATGTCTCATTCTCACAATGAGGTCATAAACTCAGTATACTAATTCATTCCCTCAAACAGATTTTTCTCACCTAAAGTGTTTTATAATTAAAACATACCTAGATTCATAATATTCCTCAAATATGTAGATCTTTGAGGTGAACATCAGCAGCTATTAACAACAGCTGGAAACTGAAGAGAGTTGAAGTAAAGGGACTTTATTAGACTTAAAACATTGGATTATACAACATACTACAAATCTGCTAATACCTGCACTGCTGCATAACTAATACATATTTATTTTTATCTTTCATAAATTACTTCCACCTCTATGGTAAGAGTATCTTTTTCTTGGATAGATCCACAAAAATCAGACAAAGTCCTTTAACCAGGACAGAGTGAATTACTATACACATTTTAAACTCTGTTTCTTCTAGTTAATGGTTCTCATATTTAGGATTCGTCAGAATCACTGGGACAGATTGTTAAAACACAGATTTCTGGATTCTATTCCTAGAGTTTCTAATTAAGTAGATCTGGGATAGAACCTCAGAATTTATAGTTCTAACTAGTCCCCAGATGATGATCATGCTTGGTTTAAGGTTCATAGTTTGAAAACTACACATCATGTATGTAAGCCAAAAACAAAAGGGATTATGAGCAAAACATTTAATGATATTATATTTGGTATGTTCAAATTCTAATGACTGTGATAAAATTTTGCATAGTTTAGTGATTTGTGTACTTGAATGACAAACATAAACATAAACCACATAGTAGATTCAAATTTCATTGTTAACTAACATTATAAATTGTTCTGGGTAGTCTGAGATCTCTGCACACAATTTCCCAGGAAAATCATCAGAGATTTCTCCATATTTTTCTATAGAGTACTCTCAATAAGGTGATTATTTTATTAAATATTTTCTAATGCCTTGTGTTCTGTTTGAATTTGCCAACATAAGCCTTTTTTATTAGAAAGAATCCTGGTTACATGAGTGATTGTGAAATCATTTGTAAAAGATGATCTGCTTTTATGGTAGCTGTCAGCTATAATACTCTTAAGATAACACAGGCCCCTAAAAGGGAAAGAGACTGAAGGCAATTGGGCAATCAGTTACTCATCCTTACACACCCTAGTCCCACTCTGAAACTGTACATCCGAGACATACTCTTCTAACACAGATCTCAAATGAAAAGTCTCTTACTTGTCAATTCAATGCCTTCTTGAGGTTTTATAAAATCCTATCCCAGTCTTTGTAATCGTGCCTCCCAAATGTGATCCTCAGAACTCATAAGGTAATTGCTACAGAGTTCCCCCTTGTTCAGTCAAAGGAAAGTAGAATTCTCTAAATTTGCAAAGAGAAATTTCAACCAGAATGATTTTCATTCTACTATAAAATTGAGGAAAAATAAATCTCATCCCATTTCCCAATTACTAATTATAATACTTTTAAAATAGATCATTGATCAAATAACATGCCACATTAGGATCATATTAAAACTTTTTAAAAAGTATGACATAATTCATATGATTGTGTCAGATGAATGGGTGAAGTTATCACATATAGTGAGGAACTGCTAATATCTGCCTTTGTGCAAGTGAATGTAGAATATGCAGCGCTCATGTTAATTAATCTTTATTTGGGGGATATTTAAAGATAGATATTTATTTGAGGAAAACTTTAAAAATGTAGAAAAGCATAGGGAGGAAAAACAAATTGTCCACCAGTTCCATTTAGAGATGAGTATGTACTTTATACAAAGATAAAAAGAACTAGATTAAAGAATCCAGAGATAATATTTTATTGGAGAAAGTTGCTGAGTTCTAGATTATCTTCCTCTTAAAGGAAAGGAAAAGAGGTGCCCCTTCTATCACAATAAGTGAGAAGGCTTTGGAAGGACCTTGGAACATTCAATCCATATTTCCTGAAACGTGAATGAGCACAAAGACTGTTGTTTGAACCTCACCTAAGAAGAATAAATGCAGAAGCTTGTGTCCAGAGGTAAAAAGGTAACAGTGGGAGCCACAACATTCTACATGCTATGATAAGGATACACAGGGGCTCAAGTGGATACTGCAGGAAGGAACTGGGCTAGAGATATCTTGGTGGAATCTCCACAATAAGAAGCTATGAGAGCTACCACTGGGCTAGGAGCTGGGAGGATACTATTGTGCCTATATCTGAGAACTACACTATCCAGAGATACCCAGGGTCAACATTTAATGAACACCAAACAAGTTACAAAAAAGAGACTGCTTTGAACATCGACTAATCTCAAAGTATGTCAATGCCAAATCATAAAAATACCTATAAAGTAATTTCTGTTCCTCACTTCTTTCTTCCCCAAATCCTAGATGGATTTGAGAAATCTTGGCTTAGGAGATGAGAGGAGGAATGTTAAAGGAGAGGGCAGATCACTGTTTCCCACCAGAAATCTCTAGAGTCAGCATGACAGAAGAGAAGCATCTTTAAATGTATTTCAGAGTTTTGACTGTGGAAATGGTTATTTTAATTATTAAAATTAAATTGCAACTAAAAAGTGAATAAAGGATATTTTATTATCAGAATGTGACCATAAAAATTATGAACTACTCCTGGATTTCATCCAAGGGATGGGGAAAACTAGCTTACACATAGAAAAAGGAAAATGTTTCTTTCTCTTAATCCCTTTGGAGTCTTGCTCTTTTAGTATAATGATAATATACTATATTCCAGTATACAGTTGTACAAAAATATACTTAAGTAATCTCCTAATTTGTTTCTATTGCATCAACCTTTCTTGAAAATGACTATACCTCAGACCCTATTTCCTTTCTCTTCTTAATTTCAATGTCTTATTACATTGATAGCCAAGAAATTCTTTCTTGTTTAAAAAAAAGACTAAAAATCTTATTCAAATAGTGCCTGAAACATAAATGTAATAGCTGATCAGTAAAGATATGTCATGATGATGTGATCACTAATCTAGAGCCAGACATCTTGGAATGTGAAGTCAAGTGGGCCTTAGAAAGCATCACTAAGAACAAAGCTAGTGAAAGTGATAGAATTCCAGTTGAACTGTTTCAAATCCTGAAAGATGATGCTGTGAAAGTGCTGCACTCAATATGCCAGCAAATTTGGAAAACTCAGCAGTGGCCACAGGACTGGAAAAGGTCAGTTTTCATTCCAATTCCAAAGAAAGGCAATGCCAAAGAATGCTCAAACTACTGCACAATTGCACTCATCTCACATGCTAGTAAAGTAATGCTCAAAATTCTCCAAGCCAGGCTTCAGCAATATGTGAACCGTGAACTCCCTGATGTTCAAGCTGGTTTTAGAAAAGGCAGAGGAACCAGAGATCAAATTGCCAACATCCGCTGGATCATGGAAAAAGCAAGAGAGTTCCAGAAACACATCTATTTCTGCTTTATTGACTATGCCAAAGCCTTTGACTGTGTGGATCACAATAAACTGTGGAAAATTCTGAAAGAGCTGGGAATACCAGACCATCTAACCTGCCTCTTGAGAAATCTGTATGCAGGTCAGGAAGCAACAGTTAGAACTGCACATGGAACAACGGAGTGTTTCCAAATAGGAAAAGGAGTACATCAAGGCTGTATATTGTCACCCTGCTTATTTAACTTCTATGCAGAGTACATCATGAGAAACACTGGACTGGGAGAAACGCTGGACTGGAAGAACCTCAAGCTGGAATCAAGATTGCCGGGAGAAATATCAATAACCTCAGATATGCAGATGACACCACCCTTGTGGCAGAAAGTGAAGAAGAGCTAAAAAGCCTCTTGACGAAAGTGAAAGAGGAGAGCAAAAAAGTTGGCTTAAATCTCAACATTCAGAAAATGAAGATCATGGCATCCGGTCCCATCACTTCATGGAAAATAGATGGGGAAACAGTGGAAATGGTGTCAGACTTTATCTTTTTGGGCTCCAAAATCACTGCAGATGGTGACTGCAGCCATGAAATTAAAAGACACTTACTCCTTGGAAGAAAAGTTATGACCAACCTAGATAGTATATTCGAAAGCAGAGACATTACTTTGCCGACTAAGGTCCGCCTAGTCAAGGCTATGGTTTTTCCTGTGGTCATGTATGGATGTATGGATGTGAGAGGTGGACTGTGAAGAAGGCTGAGCACCGAAGAATTGATGCTTTTGAACTGTGGTGTTGGAGAAGACTCTTGAGAGTCCCTTGGACTGCAAGGAGATGCAACCAGTCCATTCTAAAGGAGATCAACCCTGAGATTTCTTTGGAAGGAATGATGCTAAAGCTGAAACTCCAGTACTTTGGCCACCTCATGAGAAGAGTTGACTCATTGGAAAAGACTAATGCTGGAAGGGATTGGGGGCAGGAGGAGAAAGGGACGACCGAGGATGAGATGGCTGGATGGCATCACGGACTTGATGGACGCGAGTCTGAGTGAACTCTGGGAGATGGTGATGAACAGAGAGGCTTGGTGTGCTGCGATTCATGGGGTCGCAAAGATTCGGACACGACTGAGCAACTGAACTGAACTGAAAGATATGTATGAGTAAATGAATGGACAAGAGCCCATTTCTTCATGCTTTCTCATCATAGGATAAAACTAACACAGATAAACAATATCTTTTCATTATCACCTAATTTTAAAATTATCACTCAGTTATTCTTCCTCATTTTAGAACCCTTTCACTCAAATAAACAACAAATTAAAGTATGAGCTATTTTCTAGGGATTCTCGAAGTATAACCAGTACTCTGCCATAGCTATGTGATGAGATAACACAGGAAGAAGCTTTCATTACTAAAAGATAACTTTTAAAAATCTAAAACAGGAGCGGAGGAGGGGGGTTAAACTTAAAAAATGTAAGAACAGGTTAACAGTACTAGTTTCTAAACTAAAACAGATGAGGGGTCATGGCCACTAGGGAGCTGCCATGAGACACTTAGGTAGCTGCCATGAAAAGGCACAGCTGAACAAAGAAAGTACTTAAAGTCTTAGGTCATCCTAGAGTCAAAGAACCAATAAGTACAAAGGAAGAGATGAGGCATGGGAACTAGAGTGAATGTTTTGGTGTCTGTGTGTGAATGCAGTCATGTCTGACTCTTTGCGACCCCCTGGACTATATCCCGCCAGGCTCCTCTGTCCGTGGGATTTTTCAGGCAAGAGTACCATTATGGGGTGGGTTGCTACTTCTTCCTCCAGGAGATCTTCCCAGCCCAGGGATCAAACCCAACTCTCTTGAGTCTTTTGCACTGGCAAGCAGATTCTTTTTCCCACTGCACCACCTGGGAAGCCCATGGCTAGGGGTATTATGAATCAATTCTCTTTGAGGATCCAGGACTGTACTCTCATGACAGTGACATTGGCAATCTCAAATTTTATAAGAATGGTTGTCTGACACTCCAACCTTTTCTGAGGATGCCAAGAAGCAAGCACGTAAGTTATGTGGGGATTCAGTCCTCCCTTTGTCACTATGCATTTGCAAAATCTGTTTAAAAATAAGTTCAGCGTAGACAGCAAGTAGGGACTGAAGTAGAGGGAGATGACAGTCCCAAGTGTGAAAGGGTAGTGGCAAAAACAGGGAGGAGATAAATAGTCACACACCAAGAACAAACTGCCTTGGCAGCACCTTTTCCTTAGCCTTCCAGGCCAGAACACCCTTAAGCTCTAGTCCCACCACTCTTCTACACACAGAGCCAGATATTCCCAAACAGAAGAATCTGACTAATTGTCCAGTCCAGGTAATCAATTTACAATTCCTAAGAGAAAACTGTTGCTACAAAATCATGCCAATCTGGAAAAAGTCACTGATAACCCTTTAGGATATATGAATAGAAAGTTATTGCAGCCAAATCTGAATCATTTCCAACAGTTTGACTTTGTTTCTTGAATTACAAAGGGAATTTGATGACATTGGCAGGCACAGAGCTTTCTCTAGCATTCTAAGCTTCTTCCTGTCTTTCTTGTTCCCACATGTTAAATCAGCAGTGCATGACTTACAATTTGACTTGCTTCCTTTTTTGCAAAGTCGTCAGAACTTGACTCCATTCATGAGTGACCTTTCTCCTCCCTCTCAGATGCTGATTTGGGCAACATTCAGATCAGTTTTATTTCATCTTGAGAGATAAAAATTTGGTTGCCTCAGGAGTGGGAGAACTTAATGACTGTTTCAGTAAAGCATTTACGAAGTCAGTATTCAAAGTCATCTGAAATAGTTGGCACAGTTTAAAAATAAGTGGCATTACTTTAATAAATTGGGAGAGAATAAGACTGTCCCATTGTGCCTAGCAACTGTTCAACATTATATTCTCGTAGACTCTAACAATATAATGTTTGTTTTGTTCAGCATTATGTATTGTTTCTTAAAAACAGATCTTGAGTTGAATTGTATGAGTAAATTGAGAAAAATCTCTATACATACATTTATGCACACACACTCATATGTAAATTTACAAGAAAAATTGTATTTTAAAAATAGATGGTGCTTTCTAGATTTAATCAGCTGGCCAACCTGTAAATAGATAACCATGCCTCAAAACAACCAGGTTTCATATGCCTGTGAGGGCTTTCCTGGTGGCTCAGTTGATAAAGAATTTGCCTGCAATGCAGGAAACTCAAGAGATGTGGGTCCAATCCCCGATTCAGGCAGATCCCCTAGAGAAGGAAATGGCAACCCACTCCACTATTCTTACCTGGAGAATCCCATGGACAGAGGAGCCTGGTGGGCTGCAGTCCATAGTGTCTCAAGAGTCAAACACAATTTAGCGACTAAACCACGACTACCACCATATATCTGTGATGAGTATACAAAACAAAACAATAGAAGAAAATTTTTAAAAATATATTAACTCAAAGAAATAGGATAGTAGATTGTTAAGAGCTTAGTTTTGGATTCAAAGGAAACTCTGCCTCATACAAATAAGTTTCTAACTTCTTTAATTTTCAGATGTAAAATGTATCCTCTAGATGTAAAATCAAAATGATAATAGCAGGGGTAACCAGTGTGACAATTAAATGAAGGCTTCCAAAATGTTTAGCAAGTAACTGGCAATTAGTGAATACTTAATAAATGTTAGTTTTCACTAACTAACTGATGGACTGGTCAAGGTTATAACTCTACTTAGACTTAGACTTTGAAAAGTTAAATTAGGCCATACGTTAGAGTTCTGAACACAGGCTACTACTCAACTATTTATCCAATATAGATCAGTCTTTATTTGGTCTATAGTTTCTAAGTTACTTATTTTTCTTCTTGGTTATGTTTATTGGACATCAGTATTTCCATGACCTTCTACAATTCAGATAGGATGCTATCTTTGACACACACAAGTCACACTGCATAAAGCATTGTCTGTCATGTGAGTAGGTATGTGTGTGTGCACATCTGCACACACATGTAAGCACACAATAAAGACGGGGAGGGCCATAAGGAGTGATACTCATTGCTAGAATTTGATTTGTCACTACAATACTGTAACATGTTTTACAATTAACAATGGCTGAAATGACTAACATACCTGATGCCATAATGTATACCAGTTATTTGGTTTCTTGTACTGAAAGAAGATACAAAATAGGTTAGGGGA
This sequence comes from Oreotragus oreotragus, assembly GCA_006410675.1. Classification (NCBI taxonomy): domain Eukaryota; kingdom Metazoa; phylum Chordata; class Mammalia; order Artiodactyla; family Bovidae; genus Oreotragus; species Oreotragus oreotragus. The sequence goes on from SJYX01004478.1 coordinate 370,696, forward strand.
TAGTGATCATCCAAGAGAAGTGAGAGGAGTGAGGAGCTGTTCTCTTCTGAATATCCCTCTCCTTTGGAAGCTTGTCAACAGTGCAGTAAATTTTCTTGAATATTTTGTTTGTGTGATACAGATTCTAAGGTCATCACACTCTCAAGAACTCACATCAATGGCATTGCTTGTATGTTACATCAGAATTTTCAGACTTTTTGTTGTCCTGAAGAACAGGAAACATAGACCAAGATTATCCCTTAAACCTACTAGCATGATAAGACAGACACTAGGTAAATCAGAGGGAACTACCACTTCCGTTTTTTCCATGGAGGTCTGGGCATTGCCTCCTCTTCTACTTGCACTTATCACTGGCCCCTGCTCCAAAAAGAAAGACTCGATAATCTGGTTGGTAGACACCTGAGGCACTGGTTGGGCTACATTTTACTAATATGTAAGATTACTCTGCCTTAAAGGCAATAATCCATGTTCCTGCTGTCTTTGGATTCCTATGTCCAGGGCAGTATGCATGAACATATGGGTGGTTGCAGGAGCAGAAATACTGTTTTATTCCTTCTTGTTCATCTTTAAGCTGGTAAGTAATTGGACTCAGGTGTGTCCAATCATAGGTCTCTCTCTTTCTACAGACGGTCTTGAATATAAGAATCCCAAAATTGAGAACAAGAAAGAGTCTCTATTAAGGTTTTTGAACCCAAGCTACATTCTGTTAAAGTGAGCAGAAAGCCTTGCCTTGGACAAGATGAAGGGGAAGGTAGAATGGGGATAAAGAGAGTGTGTAACACACTTCCTTAGTCATTGCTGAAACAGTAATTTGCTTTCCATGCAACTGTTGTCCTTTAATTAGGCAGTTTCCTTTATAAAAATTTTAAAAAGAGACAGGATGAATAGTAGGGTTAGAATAAATTTTACCTTGGTCCTTTAACATGAGTAAAGATATCCAGAAAGTTCTCTAAAAATGTGATGATACAGACTGAAGCTGAACTTCATAATTAATAGAATGCTAGGGTTGCAAAAATATATAAACACACATACACACATACATATAAAATGCTATGAATATATATTCATACACACATATATGCATATACTTATAGTGTTCTGTGTATATATGCATATAAATAAATAATATTTATAACTGAAATTAACTATAGCTCAATTAATGTTACATATAGAAATTAAGGACAATAAAGTTAAAATCCCTGCAATATTGATGGTTATTTTGTGATCATCTATTGATTTCAGACATTGTGTGTAACTTGCAACCATCATTTACATTTCAGAAATTCTCAACAAGACATTGTGAAAATATAAGCAGTATGGATGTTCCAATATATTTATTCAGTTCTCATCCATTGTTCTAGCTTCATGTGGTTATACTCATTGAATCATTAGGCTTTCCTTCAAGAACCATTTTTTATATTTATTCATACTTTGCATTATTCCAAAAAGGATATGAAGCAACAGAATACCATGACTAGAATACCATCCAAGAGGAAGTTGCTGGTCTGAGATTGATTAATTTGCCTTTCTCTAAAATAAATGTATTTTAGAAGATTAGAGATTTAAAAATATGTCCATCTGCTAAAATTAGAAGAAAATGGAATTGAACACTGATACTTTCACTTAATCACTTAATAGTCATTCAACTAACTTTTATTTAATTCCAACCATGTAGATACATGGCATTATAAAATTGATATGATGTCTAAAATATTTCATTTAATGTCTCACTTGGTCCTCCAAAGTCTGAGTGCATTATCTGAATAAAACGATCAGTCTCCCCTATTTGATATTAGCAAAACTCCAAGCTTAAAAAAATATTAATTTGTGAAATCACAGACTCTTGTTCAGCAGTATAGATTTTCTCCAATCTCCATCTCATATTCTTTCAAAAGTATAGGAACTGCCCCCACTATGTTCTCTCTCCCATATGAGGTCTATTTATAAAAAAATTTTTACCTATCATACTTGATCAACGGTGGAAAATAATTTACTTTGCAAAAATTTGTTTAATTTTCTATCACCTAAACCCCTAGGTTGCTAGGGTGATGGCCTCTTCCAAGAAACTTTTCACAAATTTCACATGACTCTCTGCTTTTTTCAAGATGTCTCAGTTCAACTATCATCAGATTTGGTAGAATGGAATGACCTTCAGCAAGTAAAAGAGTTCACTATTTAGTTATTGCAACCTTCAGTGCTTTTTGCCTATCTCAGCCTTAAGCCTTTCTTGGAAGGTAAGATTTTTTTCAGTTTGGCAACATGCAAACTCCTAAAAAGAAAGCAATTGACAGAACTTGTGAAGAAAAGAAACAACGCCTGAGGTTCTTTAAGGATGGGAGCTTGTGTTTCAATTACTCTTTTTCTCTCTCTGAGAAACAGAAATATAAAATCCAATAAAAACAATCTACCTCTTCACCAAGTCAAACAGCAGTGAAGAAAAATTGTCTGGGAAAAGTTAAACTAATAGTTAAAACAATTGATAGGTAAAGATAATAGTTTTTTAGGGAACATTTGATTGATAAAAATTGTGAGTCTTGGGAGATCAAAAAATTAGGATTAGTCATACAATGGAGCAGTCACATAAAGCTGCCAAAGAGAGAGAGAGAAAAAAAAAAAAACTATTTAGAATTAGCCACAGTTAGGGTAATTGCATGCCCCGATTTTCCTGGAACAGTACTAGTTTAAACCTTAAAACTGGCATAATTAATAATTATACCCTGTTTACTCTCAACGGTGCCCTTGCTCAGGTAAAATATTATGTATGTGGCCACCCTCATCAAACAGGATGAAGCAATTTTATTCCAAAGTGTTGCAAAAAAAAAAAAAAAGAACAGAGGGCAAACAGAGCAAGTGTCTCCAAAGATGAGGGACATGCCATTCTCTTTATAATAGTTCATTACAAAAAGGCACAGGCAATGGCCTCAACCAATGTATGTTTATTTATAAAATTGAGTAACAACCCACAAAACCATTTTAAATTACTTAGTGGAAATCAAAATCTTTCATCACAGAAATAAAGAAAGCAGAGAAGGGGAGATAAAATTGGCAACGTCCTCTGAAACTCAAGCTGAAAACCATGTTTCAGCAAAGGAAACACAGAATCCTTAACCAATGCCATGGCACACGAGAGCCTTTCCACATGCCAGACAAACCATTCTAGCAAGAATCCTAGTCCAAACTGGGATTGTGAGTATATTTGTATTTTCTCTACTTTAAGAGAAGACTAGCAGAATTTTTCTTGTAAATGTAGGGATGCATAATCACATGTTGTTTTACATAAACATGTATTCCAATTTACATAAATTTGCATCACATTTTCTCCCCAAACTAGCTCTGAATATGTAAGACAAATTAATCTGTGCTCTCTAATATAATTGTATTCAAATATGAGAACCAGGGGCTACCACAGGAGGTGGGCTTACCAGACATGGCAATGGCATGTCTCCAAAACTCTTTACTGAAAAGAGATGATAGTTATAAGTTAGGTAAAACTTGGATATTTCCAGAAACTAATTAGAAACATTGAACAAACTGTTGATGAAGTAATCCCAAGTTGGAACAAGTAGATGGAATACTCGATAAGACTTATTAAGGATTAACATCAGTTTGCTTATTTGACAACTTCTTCATGGCCCTGTTCAATTCCAGTTCTTCAAGTTTGTTGTTCAAGAATGAGAGGTTTTAACATATAAAGAAAGAATTGTTTTTATATTTGTATTTTAACAAAAGGATACAGGAAATTAAAGAAATAGCATTGTTTAATTTCTGACTACCAATAAAATATTTCAGGACTGGTTCTTTTTTCTTATTATTCAATGTAAATAACAGANATGGCCCTGTTCAATTCCAGTTCTTCAAGTTTGTTGTTCAAGAATGAGAGGTTTTAAAATAAAAAGAAAGAATTGTTTTTATATTTGTATTTTAACAAAAGGATACAGGAAATTAAAGAAATAGCATTGTTTAATTTCTGACTACCAATAAAATATTTCAGGACTGGTTCTTTTTTCTTATTATTCAATGTAAATAACAGAAGGAGAGAGAAGGAATCTTCTCCTTCCTGTCTTTCATAAACTAAACTGCTATTTGGTAAATAAGTATTTCTCTGCTTAAGATAGTCCAAGAGTGTGGCTTGCTTTCTAAGTGTGTTTTAAAACTAGGATTTCTTTTCATGAACATAAGACGTACAGGGAAGTCTTCTGTAACCCTCAACTAAAAACCTTTTATGTACCACACAGGTGCAGGCTCCCTAGTTCCTTAGATTAGATCCATAGTTGGAAACAAAGGTATCTTAATATATAAAAGAAACTTTCTTCAGGAGAGAGAAAAAGTGAGAAAATGACGAAGCTGAAGTTTGTGAACCATTCCAAAGGGGGCAGAGTTTAAAGTATCTCATTAACACATAAATCATATTGTCTAGTCAATAGCTTCCAATAGTTCCTCATTACCTCAAAATAAAATCCAAATTTATTAGGACCTACAAGATTCTGCACAATCTGGCCTCTAGTTTCAGCTCTGGTCTCATTGTAGTCTTCCTATCGTTTACTCCACTTCCTCACCTGCAGCCTTCTTGCTGGGCTTTAAACTTTCCAAGCAGGTTTCTTTGTGCCTCAGGACCTTTGCTCTGGTTTTCAATCCTACCACGCTTTGGGGATGAGCAAGACTGGATAGTTCAAGGTAAAACAACAGTAAGCTCTCTATTCTTACCAAGGTTTAGCCATTTTCCTTGAATGAATTATTCTGATTGTCTGCTTTTGGTTAATTTTTAGAGTTCTGAGAAAGTTGATTTGACAGTTTGTCTTAGTGTTCTTGTTGCTCTATGGAAACATAATTATTTTTTTTGGGAAATCCTTGCTTTGCCATTTTGGAAATGCTTTTCTAGATATTCTTCTTTAGAATTCATTAAAAATTAGTAAGTAAGAAAGTGTGGCCATGTCTAACTCTTTGCAGCCCCATGTCCTGTAGCCCTCCAGGCTCCTCTGTCCATGGGACTCTCAGGCAAGAAAACTGGAGTGGGTTGCCATTCCCTTCTCCAGGGGATCTTCCCAACCCAGACATTGAACCTGGGTCTCCTACATTGCAGGTAGATTCTTTACCACCTGAGCCACCAGGGAAGCCCAATAAACGATAGGTTGTTAACAATTAGTTGAATGGGATTTCTGAAGCTGTGGTAGTAGAGTTTTTGTACTTTATTTAATATTAAGACATAAAATTTAAGTTTCTCTAGATAGATTAGGTTAAATTTATTTATTTGACAAATACATATTGGGTCACTGTCATGATATTTGCCAAGAAGTCCTAGTGGAATGGGCTGTAAATTCACATGAGAAAAGATAATTCCAGACTGTCTATAACAGACATGTTTTAGATTTTGATAACACAAATAGGTTGAAAGTAGAAAGATAGGAAATTGTATACTATGTAAACAGTATCCAAAAGGCAGTTGTAGAGGTTATACTAACGTGAGATTAATTGGACTTTAAGGCAAAAAACTAGAGACAAAGAAGGACTTTTTGTTCCTGATAAAAGGGTCAATCCATCAGGAATACTTAATATTTTAGAAGATATGTATATGTGCATATATATATGTGTGTGTGTGTATGTATGTGTGTGTGTGTGTATGTGTGTGTGTGTATATACATACAGAGCTAACAGAGCTCCAAAACATATGAAGCAAATCTCACATAACTGAAGGGAGAAATAGGCCATTCAAAAATGATAGTTGGAGGCTTCATTATCTTACTTTTAATAATGGGTAGAAACATTAGGGAGAAAATCAGCAAAATGTCAGAAATCTTGAATGACACTATAAACCAACAGGACCTAATAGACATTGATAATACAGATATTCTCACCCACCAACAACAGAATGTGTATTCCCTTAAGTCATGGAATATTCCCCAGGATAGGACATATAATAGGCAAAAAAAATAGGCCTCAAAAATTTAATAGTATTAGAATAGTACAGTTTATAACAGAATCTACAGTCTGAAGAATTACTGTTTAGAAAAAATGGTATTTTTTTTTGTTTCAGAACATTTGTTATACTATGTTATTTACCTTAACAGGTAATAGATTTGTTATTGTTAGTTTAAAATGAATTAATAAATATACATTTTAAATTATTCTGTTTTAATTTCTAATACAGTGACTATTGATAGAGATAAGCACTTAAATAAAAGTTCTTTGGGAGTCCTCAAGAATTTTAAAGAGGTTTCTGTTATCACAAAGTTTGATAAGCTTTGCTTTAGACTAACAGTTTGATAGATATGTTCAGGATCAAACACAATGATCACTACACTATGACATTCAAGCAACTAACTGCAGAGGTTACCTTGGAGGGAAGAGAGAGGGTCCTGGCAGAAAGAGCTTCACCATTCTTTATACTTCTACCCCTCAACAATTGCAGAAGTGAGAGATAACTACTTATGTTACGGAATTAAAAGGAGTACATTGCCTTGGAACCTAGAAAAGGTGTGTGATGGGGAGAAGGAAAAAGATGTATGCTGAAAGCATCTCTCTTTCAGGAAAGATAGGGCATATTCAAAACTCTATAATAGAAAGGAATAATAATTGCATAAAAAAGTTGTCAACTAAGTGCTATTCAGAGAGAGAGAGATCACTTTATTGTCAGCTGGAAGTCAAACTCATTACAACATCCCCTCTTGAGATGCACAACTGATCCCACCGAAATATTATTAACAATTTCAGCAGTTTCAAAATATGTACCCTCTCATGTAATCTGTGGATATTATTCAGCTCTTTCAAAATGAAAACTCTAAGGCTGAAGGTATTTTTAGTCTCGGCAAGTGAACAGAATTTATGAATGTGCAGTTCTATACCCAGAAAGCGATTGCCATGAGTTAGAAAAGGAAAAAAAAATTACTTCAAATAAAGCAATGCATTTCCCCCCCACTCCCATCTCCAACTCTTTGGGTTTAGGAATACCTAACCCTTACCATTTTCTAATCTTCAGCAGGGATCTCATACCTAACAGCTGCTGTTTAGGTAACCCTTTATGCTATGAAATTCAAACCCTCATTTTATCTCCTTTCCCTACAGCAAAAATTGCAATATCTCACACCCAAGCTCCAGCTGTCAGATTCAAACACCATTTCTATTTCAATGGCTAGAATAATCCCTTGCTCCCTTGTTTTCATTGAACAAGAATGTGCCAGCTTCAAAAAAAAGGAACAGGGAAAAGGCATTTGTCTAAACTCAAATACTCAAAGGGACAAAACAGCTTGAAGAAATATGATGCTTTGTAACAGGCATTTTGCATTTGAAGCACACTTTTTCTTTTCTTTCTTTTTAAAGTACATATATACACTCACAAATGTATAAATATAGATAGAAGGACATGAGACTCTGTAGACTTTTCTTTTTCAGAAAGCACTATATAAGTCAGAGAAGATATACACACATATCAATGCCAAGAAACTAGACAATGTGAGCATATCTATGGCAACTATTCTTAAGCAAAATTTTCTTTTTAAATGAGAGAGGAAAAAATGGTAAGTTCTCAGTATTTCTTATCTTTTGTGATACTGGCAACCTTTATCATGGTAGTTGTTGTTTAATATTTACAGTTAGAAACCCAAATTCCAAAGCAGCCTTGAAAGCAAGGTGCCCGTAGTGTTAGTTAAAATAAGCAACCCCTGAAGGCATCATTTCAAAATGGACACACAGATGCAATCTCAGCTGTCCCTAGCCTGAATGAGCAGAGTCAAATGATCTTAGCTGGTAGAACAGAAACTCTGAAAGAGTTTGAAGTCTGATTCTGCATGAAGGAATATATGAAGAGAAAGATATGTGTTTCCTAAGATCTGTGGTCCTGATGTAACTATCTGAAATCAACAATGACCTTCTAGTAGTGACAAAGCACAGAAAGCTGAAGGAAAAAATTAAGAATTCTCAGACATAAAAAACAGAATTTTTAAAATTAACCGTAAGCAAACAACATGAAAACCAGAATTATCTAACAAGTTCTTCTCTCAAGATGACTTTTATCAACTTCATTTCCCAATTCCTACTGTCTCCGGCCTTATTAATTCCTGGTCATGGAACCATTTCCTTCTAGCTCTCTGACTGGCCTGACTTAAATGCCCCAGTCCACTGAACAGCCTTTGTTTTCTCTTCCCACCACTTTGTTCTAAAAGCTTCCCCTGGCTTCCTGTTACTTCAATCCAATCATTAGTCTTTCATAACTGAGTTGTTTTAGCTAAACCAAACTCAGGTTTTAAAAGCTCTCGAAAAACTGAGGCTGTCTCCTCACCCACCATTCCTCCCCAAGGCATTCTCTCACTGTGATCCCCACACACCAAGCTCATCCTCAACTGAGCATGTTAAGAGCTCTACTCAATACTCTATGCACGTGTGTCTATGTGTATGCCCTCAGTTGTGTCTGACATCCATGGACTGTAGCTCACCAGGCTCCTCTGTCCATGGAATTTTCCAGGCAAGAGTACTACAGTGGGTTGCCATTTCCTACCCTAGGGGATCTTTCCGACCCAGGGATTAAATCCACATCTCTTGAGTCTCCTGCATAGGCAGGTGAAACTCAGTTCTCTGTGGTGACCTAAATGGGAAGGAAATCCATAAAAGAGGGGATATATTGATATATAAAGGTGATTCACTTGGTATAGCAGAAACACAACATCATAAAGCAACTATACTGGGATAGAAAAAAATTTTATATAAATAAAATGAAACAAAAAAGAAGCTAGTGTCATTTTCCCTTCACTAAATTCTGCTCTCTTTTCATCAAGCCAAATCATGCCCACCTCCGGGTTCTACTCAATGACCATGAGGCACATCCTGATAGCATCAATCCTCATTTATTTCCCTGACATCTGGAGAGATATTTCATTATCTTATAGATAAGAACAAATGAGCTTCAGTACCAAATAATTAGGTTAATAATAAGGAATTGTTTTCTAAATGTAATATCTTAGATATTGAATTAAGACCTGAGGGAGTCTGAAATCATTCAAAAAGCAATTATCACATTACTCTTAAAAACAAAGTGGTAACAAACACAGGAAAAAATGTATCTAAAAGATAATAATAATCATCTCTGCCATTCCAAGTACCAAACAAACATTACATTATCTCTCCTTCCCCTGAAAAATGTTGTCCTCTTATAATAAATATTTACTAACTAGAAACTTTTTTTAAAAATGAGGAAAGAACTATATTAGGCTTTGTAATTTCTTCCCTTTACAATGGAAAACTACCTTTATTAAAACACAAAATGAATCTTAACTTCTAAAACTTAAAACTTTAAGCTAAATGAAAACAGCTAATGTTTTTGCTCTAAGGTAGCTTGCCAACTTTAGAAAAATATCTTCAATTCTTCAAACAGATGGCAAAGCCACCTTTAAAATATATTAAGCATGCTAAAATAGATACAAACTGATAACTCTACTCCTGATAAACGCTGCTGTGGACAACCGAATGCCTCCCTTTCTGTTTTAGTAATAAATCACTTTCCTGACTTGAGTTAGTAATGAGATTTTTAATCATGTGGATTGAACATATCCTCCAGTTAATAAAAAACGTATCACCTCCTTTTTATCTTTAATAAAAGATTTGTACACTGCTCAAATGATTGGTATTACATTTTTAAAGAACCTGAGATTGATGTTTTTCAATTCTCCTTTCCATTTTTCTGGGCTTTTATAATTCAAAGGTAATATGCTCTGCAATTAATAATTCATAAGGTAATTTTAAGGCTTTTATTCAGAAATCTCTTTCCTATTGACTTTAGAATGTGTCATAAAAATGCAGGTATTAATATCTTGGCAATTCTCAGCTCTAAACAGATGAGGTACTTGAATTTAAACAACTCAAGATTGCTGCTTCAAAAATCAGGAGACTTAATTTTGAACCTTAAAGTACAGAAAAGACAAATATCTTTTTAAAGTGCTATTTACACCATTATATTTCCCATAACTGACAGTTAACCATGACACAATTGTCTTATTCAGATAATTGTCAGGATTTTTTTTTTTTTTTTAGCATGAGGATAATTTTAAGGAATAAATCAAGGGCAAAGAGTACTGTTTCAAAAAAAAATTTTTTTTTCTAGCTACAGCTTTAAATGTGCATTTAAGCATCTGGAATCTCTAAAAGATTCATTCAAAGACACTTTTACCTGAAGGTAAAGCTTTGTCTCTCTCATTATTTTTCAACCAGAACAAGTAATATGTAAGAGGAAAGGAACACAGGAAAACAATCTAATTTTTTTTTTCTTTTTCTAAACATTTCCCTGCATACTGTTTTGGAAATTTATTTGGTGAGGGGGTATAAGGGTGTCACTTATCCCAGATTAGGAAGTGATTCCTACAAGGACACACATGAGAGTCTGCCAGCATTTCCAGCCAGTAAATTTCAGTCTATTCTCATAAAACTGCCAGGCATCAAATAAGGATGATTATGCATGGCAAAGTGCATTGTAAATATAAAGCACCACAGAAATGTGGGGTTATCATCATCTGCCAAATACCTCACATTAGCCTCATGGAAGCTTGGTTGGGTAACAGATGGAAAATTATGAACCTATCACTACTGATTAAAGAACAATTCAATGTACGATAAGACACTGAATAAGCAATGACCCAATTGTCTTAAAAAAAATCACAGCGACAAATAAGTAACACATTACTATCTCTTCACTAGTTTGTTAACAAGATCAGTTGTGAACTCACCCCTGTGTTTCTTGAGCAATACACAAGACTTGGAATACATAAGGCTCGACTGGTGTTGGTTTAAAAAAATAGTATCTTAGATAGAGAAAGCAAGAGCTGACCCACTAGAACATGCTAAGTACTTGGAGTCTGTTCGTACAAAAGAAAACAGACCCTACCCCTCCTAATCCAGATACAGTGAAAATAGTTTAGATAAAACCCATAAATCTGAATCATTCCTCTACTGTTACAAAATGTGGCTAATAATCAGTTTATTTCCTTAAATATAAACAAAGCTTAAAACCAGTATAAATCAAAATTTATATGCAAGGAGGAAGTTGAGGAACTGAAAAAATCTTTTTCTGCCCCAAAATGATGATCTAAGATGTATGATACTTAGATCAAGGAACTTAATTAGAGACTTAACTGTTTAAGGTACATGACTAACCTTGAAATATTATCCAGCCAAAGGAGGCACCATTCTTTACTTTTGATTTAGACTTGGTATGATAGGACAAGCAAATAAAAATTATGTGCTACAGCAAATTATAGGATATTAAAAAATCCATGTCACAAAACTTTCAGCTACATTTCTTAAAGAGTCATTTTTATTCTCATTCATTCATTCAAGATGGCATAGACTGTGATCGAATTTCCCATACAGAGCAAAATAAGCTCTATGTCCTCAGGAGGTTTGCAGACACATTCAAGTGAGACACACAGATGAAGACATATGTGTCCTAGGGGGTAACATATGATAGAAACATATAATAAAGGGCATGAAGAAAGGAGGTCCCTTCTTGGGGAAGTGGGATGGTATGTTAGGGTGTTCGGGAAATGTTATAGGAATGTGAGCATTGAACGATGAGTAGGCGTTCATTAAGTGGCTATGAACACGAAGAAAACCATTTTAGGCATGTGGAGGAGCAAGAACAAAGGCAGCAGAGTGAAAAGCACGGTTGAGTGATGGCTGAAGTGTAGGGAGTTGGCAGGTTGGAGGAGGTTCTGTAAGGAGGAAATATCCTGGAGAGGTCACCAGATCATGAGTTAAAGTTAACATTTTCAGAAAACTTGAATTTTGTTTGTGAGCAATTTTGAGTCATTAAGGAGTTCATCAGGGAAGTTTCATGGTTGGTTTTCCATTTTAGAAAGACTGTCTGGAAACAGCATGTAGTCAACTGGGGAGGCAGATTCTTGGAGACAATGAGCAGATTCTGGAAATAGTCGAAGTGGTGGTCAACAAAGCTACCCTACAGCACAAGCAATAGGGAAGAACACACAAGGAGGTAATACCTGAAACAAGACTTGTGGTGGAATTACGGAAAAGCTGTGATTTTAGGATAAATTTCTAATTCATTCTTTTGTAACCAGAGGTTACCAAATGATGCTGTTCACAGAAATGGGAATATAGGAAGAAGTGTAGGTTTGGATTTTAGAGGTCATTTCAATTTTGCTTTTATATATAATATTTGACTTCCTCAGGCCAAGGTGTAAAACTCCAGGAGACAGTTTGAATGGACAGGTCTGGAGCCCAGGGGTAGAGCTTAATAGATTCAGGAATCATGTGAGAAACAGCTGATGCCTTAAGAGTGAATGAGATACCTATGGGGAGTATTCTTTGCATCAGAATCACCTAAATTTATATTTAAAAGTATAAAATTAAAAGACGCTTACTCCTTGGAATGAAAGTTATGACCAACCTAGACAGCATATTAAAAAGCAGAGATATTACTTTGCCAACAAATGTCTGTCTAGTCAAGGATATGGTTTTTCCACTAGTCATGTATGGGTGTGAGAGTTGGACTATAAAGAAAGCTGAGTGCCGAAGAATTGATGCTTTTGAACTGTGATGTTGGAGAAGACTCTTGAGAGTCCCTTGGACTGCAAGGAGATCCGACCTGTCCATCCTAGGAGAGATCAGTCCTGTGTGTTCATTGGAAGGACTGATGTTGAAGCTAACACTCCAATTCTTTGGCCACCTCGTGCGAAGAGCTGACTCATTTGAAAAGACCCTGATGCTGGGAAAGATTGAGGGCATGAGGAGAAGGGGACGACAGAGGATGAGACGGTTGGATAGCATCACCGACTCAATGGACATGAGTTTGGGTGAACTCCGGGAGTTGGTGATGGACAGGGAGGCCTAGTGTGCTGAGGTTCATGGGGTCGCAAAGAGTCAGACAACACTGAGTGACTGAACTGAACTGAAGAAAGCATATTAAATAGCAGGGGCATTAATTTGCCAACAAATGTCCATCTAGTCAANAGATCATGAGTTAAAGTTAACATTTTCAGAAAACTTGAATTTTGTTTGTGAGCAATTTTGAGTCATTAAGGAGTTCATCAGGGAAGTTTCATGGTTGGTTTTCCATTTTAGAAAGACTGTCTGGAAACAGCATGTAGTCAACTGGGGAGGCAGATTCTTGGAGACAATGAGCAGATTCTGGAAATAGTCGAAGTGGTGGTCAACAAAGCTACCCTACAGCACAAGCAATAGGGAAGAACACACAAGGAGGTAATACCTGAAACAAGACTTGTGGTGGAATTACGGAAAAGCTGTGATTTTAGGATAAATTTCTAATTCATTCTTTTGTAACTAGAGGTTACCAAATGATGCTGTTCACAGAAATGGAAATATAGGAAGAAGTGTAGGTTTGGATTTTAGAGGTCATTTCAATTTTGCTTTTATATATAATATTTGACTTCCTCAGGCCAAGGTGTAAAACTCCAGGAGACAGTTTGAATGGACAGGTCTGGAGCCCAGGGGTAGAGCTTAATAGATTCAGGAATCATGTGAGAAACAGCTGATGCCTTAAGAGTGAATGAGATACCTATGGGGAGTATTCTTTGCATCAGAATCACCTAAATTTATATTTAAAAGTATAAAATTAAAAGACGCTTACTCCTTGGAATGAAAGTTATGACCAACCTAGACAGCATATTAAAAAGCAGAGATATTACTTTGCCAACAAATGTCTGTCTAGTCAAGGATATGGTTTTTCCACTAGTCATGTATGGGTGTGAGAGTTGGACTATAAAGAAAGCTGAGTGCCGAAGAATTGATGCTTTTGAACTGTGATGTTGGAGAAGACTCTTGAGAGTCCCTTGGACTGCAAGGAGATCCGACCAGTCCATCCTAGGAGAGATCAGTCCTGTGTGTTCATTGGAAGGACTGATGTTGAAGCTAACACTCCAATTCTTTGGCCACCTCGTGCGAAGAGCTGACTCATTTGAAAAGACCCTGATGCTGGGAAAGATTGAGGGCATGAGGAGAAGGGGACGACAGAGGATGAGACGGTTGGATAGCATCACCGACTCAATGGACATGAGTTTGGGTGAACTCCGGGAGTTGGTGATGGACAGGGAGGCCTAGTGTGCTGAGGTTCATGGGGTTGCAAAGAGTCAGACAACACTGAGTGACTGAACTGAACTGAAGACAGCATATTAAAAAGCAGGGGCATTAATTTGCCAACAAATGTCCATCTAGTCAAAGGTATGGTTTTTCCAGTAGTCATGTATGGATGTGAGAGATGGACCATAAAGAAACTTGAGCACCGAAGAACTGATGCTTTTGAACTATGATGTTGAGGACTCTTGAGAGTCCTTTGGACTGCAAGGATATCCAACCAGTCCATCCTAAAGGAAATCATTCCTTAATATTCATTGGAAAGAGTGATGCTGAAGCTGAAACTCCAATACTTTGGCCACTTGATGTGAAGAACTAACTCAGTGAAGTCTCTGATGCTTGGAAAGATTGAAGGTGGGAGGAGAAGGGGATGACAAAGGATGAGATGGTTGGATGGCATCACTGACTCAATGGACATGAGTCTGAGTAAACTCCAGGAGTTGGTGATGGATAGGGAGGCCTGGCATTCTGCAGTCCATGGGGTTGCAAAGAGTCAGACAGGACTGAGTGACTGAACTGAACTGATATATTTCCAGGCCTTTTCTCAAATTTACTGAATCAGAATCTTGGGTTTGGGTCCTCAACTCTGTATTGCAACAAAATTTTCAGGATATTCTCTTGATTAATGAAAGTTGAAAGTGGAGACTTTACTTCTTTTCTTTTGTTCACTGCTGAATCTCCAATTCCTTGAAAGAATGCCTTATCCATAGCAGTTTCTCATAAATACTTGCTGAGTGAATGAAAAAAGAAAAGAGCTAAGAATATTTCAAAGACTTCTTATTTCCTACTTATTTCTTAAATAAATAATTTATCTTTTGCATTGTAGAAATATATTTCTAAAGGCTTAGGAATTTTGTTCCATTATCCTATTCACTAAAAAAGTAAGCATTTTTTTTTCATCTTTTGCTAATGTTACATGTGGAAATTGGAATGGTGGAAAACCCCTTCATGGAGCAATTTAAAGTTAATACACTATTTTTACTTCTTAAAGGCTTAATACTTGAAGATACAAAAATGATCATGAAAGCTTAAAATTCCTTTTAAGGTTATAGTTATCATTTGCATAATTTTTCTGTTCTGTATCTTATATTCATTCTTCATCTTCTATGTGTGTGCGTGTGTGCTCATTACTCAGTTGTGTTTGACTCTTTGTGACCCCACGGACTGTAGCACACCAGGCTCCTCTGTCCATGGAATTTTCCAGGCAAGAATACTGGAGTGGGTTGCCATTTTCTCCTTCAGGGGGTCTTCCCAACTCAAAGATTGAACCTGTGTCTCTTTCATCTCCTGCATTGACAGGTGGATTTTTTTTTTTTAACCACTGCTCCACCTGGAGAGGCCTGCATCCTCTATGTCCTATAATAAAAAAAAAAAAATTACCTACATTATTTCTTAAAACTTCAGTTGCTAACCTCATTGCCCCTAACCACAGTCTCCAAATTTCAAATCCATTTTTTCTCTTCTTATAACATCACTTTTCATCTGATTCCTTTTCTCTGGCTGATTTTTTTTCTTCCTATTTCAAATGCCCACCTGCTTTCTCTGCTCTTAAACTCAAATAGGTTGTTAGCAAAGAGATGAGAGACCTTTGTAGCTGCTGGAAGAGAGTTCTGAAGCGGTGTGGATTGTCTGGCTTCAGTCTACAGGTCACCTCAGACCAGCAGGAGAAGAAATTAGATCTTCTATCTCATGCATAGAGGCATTTTGTCTGCAAGCCAGCACCCCAGTGATAGCACAGACACAGACTAGGGACATGCTGAAAACTCTCAATGTTCCTACTTCATGTCCAGTGGACACAAAGAGAAAAGAGACTCACTTTTGAAAGACAACATAACCTTCTGGAAAAGTAAATCAAACTCAGAATCCTCCCAGGCCCCAGGTAACTCATTTTCCAAGCATCATCCTGGCCAGCCTGCTTGACCCTGCTTATTTGGTGGGAGTCCTGGGGGGCATCTCCTCTGATTGTCTCCAGCTGCAGTATAATGGCCAGCTGTCTTCTCAGCCTCTGATCAGGACCTTCCAAAGGTCTAGTCAGAAACGCCTGGTGAGCAGTATATGGTATCAGAGGCCTGAGTGTGCTTCAATTTGTCACAGTACTGATTAAGTGGATACATAACAGATGGCGTCTTGTTTTAGATGGAGTGAGTAGGTGAGAAATTGTCTGGCTACACTGAATTTTTTTATTAAAAAAAAAAGAATGGGAAAAATAATCTGCAGCTGGTATGTAATTTTTACCCTATAAGCAAAGTTCTTTCATTCAGTCATAAAATCCAAGAGAAGCAACCTCAAACTCTCAGTTTGGGGCAGAATGTGATTTTCTGTTACATGAAGTCAGGATTAGCAAATTATTCTTTTAAAATATTGTTTTAAGTAACGTTGTTTATTGATCCTTTTTCCTTTGAGACTGACAACAGCAGAATAAGGGAATTATTTACAAAGTGAGGTTCCCAGACCAGCATCATCATTATTACTTGAGAAACTGTTAGACTTGCAACATTTCAGGCTCCCCCCAGACCCACTGAATTTAAAACTCTGGGGTGGGGAGGGAGATGCTGCTGCTGCTGCTGCTGAGTCGCTTCAGTCGTGGCCGACTCCGTGTGACCCCATAGACGGCAGCCCGCCAGGCTCCCCCATCCCTGGGATTCTCCAGGCAAGAACACTGGAGTGGGTTTCCATTTCCTTCTCCAGTGCAGGAAAGTGAAATGTGAAAGTGAAGTTGCTCAGTCGTGTCCGACTCTACGTGACCCCATGGACTGCAGCCCACCAGGCTTCCCTGTCCTTTACCAACTCCTAGAGTTTGCTCAAACTCATGTCCATCGAGTCGGTGATGCCATCCAACCATCTCATCCTCTGTTGTCCCCTCGTCCTGCTTTCAATCTTTCCCAGCATCAGAGTCTTTTCTAATGAGTTAGTTCTTCACATCAGATGGCCAAACTGTTGGAGTTTCAGGTTCAGCATCAGTTCTTCCAATGAATATTCAGGACTGATTTCCTTTAGGATGGACTGGTTGGATCTCCTTGCAGTCCAAGGGACTCTCAGGAGTCTTCTCCAACATCACAGTTCAAAAGCATCAATTCTTCAGCACTCAGCTTTCTTTATAGTCCAATTGTCACATACATGACTACTGGAAAAACCATAGCTTTGACTAGACAGACCTTTGTTGGTAAAGTAATGTCTCTGCTTTTCAATATGCTGTCTAGGTTAGTCAGAGCTTTTCTTCCAAAGAGCAAGGATCTTTTTATTTCATGGCTGCAGTCACCACCTGCAGTGATTTTGGAGCCCAGAAAAATAAACTCTGTCACTCTTTCCAGTGTT
The DNA here is from genome assembly GCA_006410675.1 of Oreotragus oreotragus. NCBI lineage: Eukaryota > Metazoa > Chordata > Mammalia > Artiodactyla > Bovidae > Oreotragus > Oreotragus oreotragus. The sequence continues at coordinate 388,099 of SJYX01004478.1, forward strand.
TACCCATCTATTTGCCATGAAGTGATGGAACCAGATGTCATGATGTTAGTTTTCTGAATGTTGAGTTTTAAGCCAACTTTTTCACTCTTCTGGTTCACTTTCATCAAGAGGCTCTTTAGCTCCTCTTTGCTTTCTTCCATAAGGGTGGTGTCATCATTATATCTGAGGTTATTGGTATTTCTCCCGGCAATCTTTATTCCACCTTGTGCTTCATCCAGTCCAGCATTCCGCATGATGTACTCTGTATATAAGTTAAATAAGCAGGGTGACAATATAGCCTGATTTGCAACCAGTTTGTTGTTCCATGTCCAGCTGTAACTGTTGCTTCCTAACCTGCATATAGTTTTCTCAGGAGGCAGGTAGGGTGGTCTGATATTCCCATCTGTCAGAATTTTCCACAGTTTGTTGTGATCCACATAATCAAAGGCTTTGGTGTAGTCAATAAAGCAGAAGTAGATGTTTTTCTGGGACTCTCTTACTTTCTCGATGATCCAACGGATGCTGGCAATTTGATCTCTGGTTTCTCTGCCTTTTCTGAATCCACCTTGAACACCTGGAAGNGGTCTGATATTTCCATCTGTCAGAATTTTCCACAGTTTGTTGTGATCCACATAATCAAAGGCTTTGGTGTAGTCAATAAAGCAGAAGTAGATGTTTTTCTGGGACTCTCTTACTTTCTCGATGATCCAACGGATGCTGGCAATTTGATCTCTGGTTTCTCTGCCTTTTCTGAATCCACCTTGAACACCTGGAAGTTCACAGTTCAAGTACTGTTGAATCCTGGCTTGGAGAATTTTGAGCATTAGTTTGCTAGCATGTGAGATTAGTGCAAGTGTGCAGTAGTTTGATTCTAATGCACATTAAAGTTTAAAAACCTGTGTCTTTGAATATTGAAAACTAGCATGTGTGTGTGTGTGTGTGCATGTGTGTGTGTGTGCATGTGCGTGTGTGTGTGTGTATGGTCAGTTGCATCTGACTCTTTGCAATCTCATGGACTGTAATCTGCCAGGATCCTCTGTTCACAAAATTTTCTAGGCAAGAATACTAGAGTAGGTTGCTGTTTCCTACTCTGGCAGATGCAGATCTTCCCAACCCATGAATTGAACCCAGGTCTCCTGTGTCTCCAGCAATGGCAGGTGAATTCTTTACCACTGCATCACCTAGGAAGCCCTGAAAAATAGCTTACTGTACTGATAAAAGAGCTGTTAATTAAAAACGAACACTTTCAGTATCACTTCTCATATCAGTAACATTTTTTTAACATGTATCAAAGGTTTATACAGTATGAGGAAACAAAAGCAGAGAGGTGAAGGAACTTGCCTAAGCTTACACAGTTAGCAAGTTGCAAAGCTGGGATTTAGACCCAGAAAGCTGAGTTCCACAGTTCATGTCTACAAGCACTGCTTTAGGCTGATTAGTTTTCCCAAGTGGTGCTCAGGAAGCTGACTCCATATCCAGATTTAGAAGTGGGATATATGGCTTATATACAAGTTTACCCTCTCCAAACTTTCCATACCAGCTACCCTCTCCAAAATGACAGTACCTTTATGCCAATAAAATCAAATCAAACAAAAAGCAGTGTACATCCATCATAGCATACCTCAACCATTTTCTAAAGATATTATCCACTGGCAATGATTGCCCAGATCCATTAATTTGTCAAGGAAAATAGTGGTATTCTAATTTTATCATTACTTCTTTTTTTAATAGAATGGTGTTATAAACAGAAATTTTCATCAACCCTTTGGTTTCTTTTAAGTATTACAGTTCTTACAGAAAATGCAGAATAATGATTATTTAGGTTTTCAAAATGACGAGCTTGTTCCCTAGTATCCTCAAATATAATCGAGTTTTTCAAGTACCAGTATAAACTCCTGATATATATGGGGTTTCCCTGGTGGTTCAGATCGTAAAGAATCTGTCTGAAATGCAGGAGACCCAGGTTCAACACCTGGTTAGGGAAGATCCCTTGGAGAAGGAATGACAACCCACTCCAATATTCTTGCCTGGAGAATTCCATAAAGGCAGAGAGCCTGGTAGCCTACAATCCATGGGGTCTCAGTGTCAAACATGACTGAGTGACTAACACTTTCACACACTTTATGATACACACACACACACACACATAAAGGTATATATATATATATAAAGTTGTTCAACCCATGGCAGTTTTATTCAAATTGTTGCATACATTTTTCCATTTTTGTTGCATGGGAGCTTTTCAAATTAGCTCCTAGTCTTTTTGACATAAATTGACCAGTCTTTGAAAGCAGCTCAGTTTTTTGCAATAGCAAGATATTCCAGAGTCATCTTGTAAATTCCCTGCCCAAAATTCTGAAACACCTGTTTGTCCAAAGAGTCTTGATTCCTTTTAGTGAGAAAAGGCATTTAGAGACCATAATCTGAGCACTAGAGATGCTATTGCTGCTGGGTTGGTCGTTGGTTTCAGGCCTTTTTGGTGGACAGAGTTGGGAAATATTTTTTGAAAACATACATCATGAATTCATATGGTTGCTTCAGAATTTTTTAACTTAACCTTACCAAACTTCAGTCTGAATCTGTCTCCAAACAACCCCAAAATTTGAGTTCTTCAGACACCAATGTAATTATTTGTTGGATTAATTCATAATACATACCCAACAGACTCAGAATAACACCAATGTTATTAATTAAAAAGTCATTACTGAAAACAGTTTGGTATTATTTTTAAGTTCTTTTGGCCTAAGGGTATTATCCCACTAGGAATACTCAACCAAGTTAATGGATTATAAGATAATTTGCTGTACTTCCCCTCTGTGGGAATATTCTGTTTCTGAACTGTCCAGAAATATGGCCATTAGCAAAATGTGGCTATTAAAAGTATAATTTAAATTAATTAGATAAAATCTAAAACTCAGTTAGTGAATCTAGGCATATTTCAAGTGCTCAATAGCCATAGGTGGCTGGAGGTTACCATATACAGACAATGCAGTTGGTGGGCATTTTCATCACAGAGAAGGTTATAGAGGGTCTATTGGGGAGCAAGGGCTACTAGCTACATGGTTAAAGTCATGTATTATTTATTAATATTTAGAAATCTATTTCATATTTATCTTATTTGTTATTAAATGAACACTTACATAATTCCAAAAACCATTCTACAAACAAGATATGCTCAAGCAAGTCTAGTTTGTCTTTCTTTCCCCTCTAACCTATTCTCTTCCTCTTTCTATGGGTAAATTTAAAAAACAGTTTTTTTTTGGTTTATCTTTCCATTGGCTTTATTTTAATGTAAACATGTATTCACACATATACATATATAATTATAATTCCCCTTTTTGACAAATGGTCACATACTAATTATTATTTAATTAAACAGGATTTTTTCCATTACTTCCAATATAAAGGATGCAGAATAATATAACCATTTATTCTTTAAAGTAAATCAATGCTAAATTGCCATAGTAATCTTTTTTTTTTTCCTTTTTAATCTTCCTATAGGTGTAAAGAGACCAATGAGACACTAAGTCCCAGGACAACTTAAGAGTTATGGGGCAATTTTTAACAGAATAATTTAAAGCTCAAGTTTATGATAAAAGTAAATTCTGACTATCCCAAGTGGTGAACCAAAGGGTGCCATGTGTGTTGGAACACAGAGATGACCAGTCTAGCCTGAAATGATGCCAGAGAGTGGTACTAACTTGCTCTCCAATATGAAAAAAATCAAATCCATTGGACTGGTTGCCAGCAAATGGAATTCTTTTTAAAGGGTGGAACATGTTCATATTTCCTTAGTTTTTGTCAACAACTTAACAGCTGTGTTCCAAATGGACTGAAGTTGAGCCAAAATATTGTCTGGCAGCCCTGAAAACAGAATCTGACAATAATTGATTTTCAGAGCATTCACAGTATGAACCCCGACATTCCACAGTCTGGAGAAATTAGAGAGATGAGGGGGAGGTGAACATAGATCTTTATTTTCTTAATACTGTAGATGTTATATGACCAAAGAAAATTTGAACAAGAGATTATCCCCATCATTGTGCTCCATTTATTCAGACAGAGTAAAATATCTATGAGAAAAGTAAAAAAAATAAAATGTCTTTATATCTGGACATTTTCTACTGCTCTAGCAGGTGGCATGGCTACCACTGTGCCACTGCTTTTATGGGTAATCCAAGACAGTATGCATACAAGCATGATTTTCCCCATACGGAAATTTTAAAAGATCAAGTCTTTCACCTAATACTGAGGAAGATATGGAATGCAACTCTCACAAGTTCTTGGAAACCTGTGATTATTCCAAGGAGAAAAAAATGACATGTAAAGTATTGAAAATATCTCTTTGAGAGACACTCTCCAGAGTTTTTTGAAAGGCATTGAAAAATAAAATGTAGTCAGTGATATTGTTTAGCAGTTCAGTGTGAGGAAGAGGGTATGCAATGAAGACAACCTCAGAAAAGTGTTAATCACTCAATTGTGTCTGACTCTGTGACCCACTAGGCTCCTCTTTCCATGGAATTCTCCAGGCAAGAATACTGGAGTGGGTTGCCATTCCCTTCTCCAGGGGATCTTCCTAACCCAGGGATCAAACCTGTGTCTCCTGCATTGGCAGGCAGATTCTTTACCATCTGAGCCACTAAGGAACACTCCCATAAATCCTATCAATGCCCACTTCCCATTCTAAATTTTGTTAGACAGCAAGTCAGTTGACTGAATGTACTTGAATTTCTATTTTATATATATACCCAGATCTCAATTTAAAAAACAACAACAGCAAAAATGTTTGTCTACTAAAAAAAATAAATAAAAAATAGAATCTCATATTCTTAGTAAACAACTTGGGACAAAAGTAATTAATCATTGTTGCCTCTGGTTTTAAAATTTTAAACTTTTCCCAAATGTTCAGACACAGCTACATGCAAATACTTTCACTCTTCCTCACTTGCTCACCATAAATATTTACCTTCTTAAAAAAAATTCCCTATATAAATGTGAATGAGATCAAAAGTTTTAACCCTATATGTTAACTCTTTGAACTCTGTTGACTCACTAGCTAATACTCAATTAACTTGGAAAACACTAAGTTGAATCTCCTATTCATATTTTTAACATTAATGTGGATCTGCCAATGGTGGGGAAATTGTTGTTTATTGCTAAAAAGGTAGAAATCTCCAGTGAAAAAATCGTGCATTGCAAATGTGCAATCACAAAGACTAACAAACTGACTAATTATAGTCTAATAGACTAGCTGACAAAAAAAAAAAAATTAAAAGAAACTTCAAAGGTCATCTCGTTCAATCTTCTCCCTCAGAAAGGGCGACTAAGGCTCTGAGAGTTTCTATGTCTCAGGAATAACTTTCTAGCTCATTATCGGCAAAATCTAACTGGAAATGTGGGTTCCTACCTACCTGCCAGAGCTATTCTCTTTCATAACTTCAGGTGCATTATCATCAATGAATAGGTACCAGGTTTCTTCAAGTTCAAAATAAACTCCGTAAGTGATCATCCTAATGAGGTTGTTCTCTGCCAGGATCACATCTTTTTTCTGATTCACATTTCCTGAGCTGGCAAGCATCTACTCTCACTACTGGCATCTCATAGATCTGGGACAGTTTAGATGACCTGGGCTGGAGGTGGTACATTCATAGACCTTTGGCTCCATGGACCTGTTGAAGGGCTTAGATCTCAGGCATATAACTTGGCTTGCTGTAGCCAAAAAATGTGTTTTTCTCCAATCAACATTCAGGAAAAGTTTGCCTTTGATTTACCTTTTTCCTCTGAACCTTTTGTTCACCCACTCCACATTTAATCATTATTTAACTTTCATTTAACATTTTCTGGAATAACCTAACTGAGAAAATTGAAAAATAACAGATACATGTGGATGTATAACTAAATCACTTTGCTGTACACCTGAAACTAATGCATTTTTAATCAGTTATACTCTAATATAAATGATTTTTTAAAAGTTTATGTGGTGAAAATACGGAGAAAATTCAGTATCTTAAGCACTTAACTTGCTAAGACATATATTGTATGTAAATCGTGGCAAATTTTGTATATATGCTGAAATTTCAGAGAAATGATTACTTTTTCCTTTCACTATTAAGAAATTATCACAAAAACAAACAGACAAAAAAATAGTTTCAATGTTTCACTTTACCACATACCATTCAGCTATTTCACAGACTATGATTTCACTTAAATATTTAGAAACAACAGCAATAAACCCAGTAGCAATCATAATATTTGAGCACTTACTGCATGTCAGACGACTCACATATTTTCTCATTTAACCCTTAGAACATCTCTTAAAGACACACTGTTAGAACTGGACATGGAACAACAGACTGGTTCCAAATAGGAAAAGGAGTACATCAAGGCTGTATATTGTCACCCTGCTTATTTAACTTATATGCAGAGTACATCATGAGAAACGCTGGACTGGAAGAAACACAAGCTGGAATCAAGATTGCTGGGAAGAAATGTCAATAACCTCAGATATGCAGATGACACCACCCTTATGACAGAAAGTGAAGCGGAACGAAAAAGCCTTTTGATGAAAGTGAAAGTGGAGAGTGAAAAAGTTGGCCTAAACCTCAACATTCAGAAAACAAAGATCATGGCATCTGGTCCCATCAGTTCATGGGAAATAGATGGGGAAACAGTGGAAACAGTGTCAGACTTTATTTTGGGGGGCTTCAAAATCACTGCAGATGGTGACTGCAGCCATGAAATTAAAAGATGCTTACTCCTTGGAAGAAAAGTTATGACCAAACTGGATAGCATATTGAAAAGCAGAGACNAGCGAAAAAGTTGGCTTAAAGCTCAACATTCAGAAAACGAAGATCATGGCATCCGGTCCCATCACTTCATGGGAAATAGATGGGGAAACAGTGGAAACAGTGTCAGACTTTATTTTTTTGGGCTCCAAAATCACTGCAGATGGTGACTGCAGCCATGAAATTAAAAGACGCTTACTCCTTGGAAGAAAAGTTATGACCAACCTGGATAGTATATTCAAAAGCAGAGACATTACTTTGCCGACTAAGGTCCGCCTAGTCAAGGCTATGGTTTTTCTTGTGGTCATGTATGGATGTGAGAGTTGGACTGTGAAGAAGGCTGAGTGCCAAAGAATTGATGCTTTTGAACTGTGGTGTTGGAGAAGACTCTTGAGAGTCCCTTGGACTGCAAGGAGATCCAATCAGTCCATTCTGAAGGAGATCAACCCTGGGATTTCTTTAGAAGGAATGATGCTAAAGGTGAAACTCCAGTACTTTGGCCACCTCATGTGAAGAATTGACTCATTGGAAAAGACTCTGATGCTGGGAGGGACTAGGGGCAGGAGGAGAAGGGGACGACCGAGGATGAGATGGCTGGATGGCATTACTGACTCAATGGACATGAGTCTGAGTGAGCTCTGGGAGATGGTGATGGACAGGGAGGCCTGGCGTGCTGTGATTCACGGGGTCGCAAAGAGTCAGACACGACTGAGTGACTGAACTGAAAAACTGAACTGATAAGGCAGGTATTACTAAAACTGATTTTATAGGTAAAGAAACAATCTTGGAGACTGTCAGCAATTTTTCCAAGGGAAGTGGAAGAGGCAGGACTCTCTGACTCCAAAGTGCTAGTCCTAATCACTACTCTACACTGGCTACAGATTTGTAAGTACCATCTTAACCATTTCATGTCCTACAGCTGGATCACAGTTTATTAGCCAAGAAATAAGAAAGTGAGGCTATAATAGAGCATCTTTAAAAAGGAAACAAGTTAATAATTACTACAATATTTATATATAACCTTTTAAAGGAATCTCACCCTCTTTGGATAACTTAAGATCTTTTAGCTATTGCTAAACAGAAATCATACAGGTTGTTATAATATATATTTCATGTACCCTCCCCCCATTTAATTCTCCTAACTCCTCATTCAATACCTCATACCTTTTCTCTTTTCTAGCAGTATCTCCCAAAATATGGTCTTTACCAAACTACCTTAACATAATTTCTTGACCTTTCATATTTTAGATTTCTCAAGTGTACTTCCCTTAAGCATGTCTTCTAATATTAGGAATCTAAATTCCTGGCCATTGTTGACAGAAACTTTCAGATAATGTGTTTCTTCTTAAAAAAAAAAAAAAAGAAAGAAAAGAAAACAGAGAAAAGTTATACATTTAAAGAACAGTTGGAAGAGTTTTACACTTAACATAATTTCTTGACCTTTCATATTTTAGATTTCTCAAGTGTACTTCCCTTAAGCATGTCTTCTAATATTAGGAATCTAAATTCCTGGCCATTGTTGACAGAAACTTTCAGATAATGTGTTTCTTCTTAAAAAAAAAAAAAAAGAAAGAAAAGAAAACAGAGAAAAGTTATACATTTAAAGAACAGTTGGAAGAGTTTTACTGAAATAAAAAATTGTAAACCAACATCTTATTGGTTACTCAGACATTTCCCTTCTTTCTAGTTTTCCTTTCCTGCATCTACTTTTCCCCACTGAAGGCAAAAATTCAAATAATGCACAGCTTATTCAAATTGAACAAATAATAAACGTCTCCCAGAAATTTTAACTACCCTCAAACTTCCATTAAAGAATAATGAAATCTTCTTTGTTCTCTTGTTGCTTTGAAAAGTGAAAGTGAAGTCGCTCAGTTGCGTCTAACTCTTGGTTACCCCATGGACTGTAGCCTGCCAGGCTCTGCTGTCCATGAGGATTCTCCAGGCAAGAGTACTGGAGCAGGTTGACATTTACTTCTCCACGAGATCTTCCTGACTCAGGGATCGAACCTGGGTCTCCTGCCTTGCAGGCAAACTCTGTACCCTCTGAACCCTACCAAGAAGAGGTAGATTCTAATCAACTTTTTGAAGTAACATATCTTAGAATTTTGAAACCTTACCTCAGATCCCCTCTATCTTGAATTTTTCTCCAGGAAGCTGGACTGTAATGTGTTTTTATTCTCAGGAATGAGTAATCCTCACTCCTTGGTATTTTCAGTCAAAACTATCTCGGGCTTTATGGGTTTTTTTTGTCTTTTTGTTTTATTTTTGATAGGTTATTTTATCATCTCTATACAAAGTTTTATATCACTATTAATATCACGCCTTCCCTTCCAAAGCCCTGAACTCTAGCAACTGCTACACGGACATCAATTCTTATAGTAGCTTGAGGTACACAAGACCAGAATAAATAGGAAAATAGAGAGACTCTTGAAGTCACCTGTAAAAATCAGTCAGCTAGAGACCAAATCTATTAGATTTGTGCAAAAGTAATTGTGGTTTTGGATTGTGAATTTTACATCATTATAACTAGGTTCAAACACATCTTTATTAATCAAAAGAGGAACCATTACAAGCAAAACATTTTTGGCCACAAGAAATTTTGTTTATTCTTGTAATGGAAAAATCCATGCTTTGGGAATTGAGAAACTCTTGGAAAGGATTTTCTGCCTCCTGCCAGTTGTGGAAGCATTTTCCCTGCAAAAAGTTGTCAATATTATTAAAGAAGTGGCAGTTGGTTGGTAAGAGGTCAGGTGAATATGGCAGGTGAGGCAAAACTTCAGAGCCCAATCTGTTCAACTTTTGAAGCAATGGTTGTGCAACATGCAGTTGGAGGCTGTCATGAAGAAGAATCGAGTCCTTTCTGTTGAACATTGCTGGCTGCAAGGTGTTAGAGGTTTTGGTACATCTCATTGATTTGCTGAGCATACTTTTCAGATGTAATGGTTTCAATGGTATTCAGAAAGCTGTGATAGATCAGACTGGCAGTAGACCACTAAATAGTGACTGTGACTTTTTTTTTTTTGGTGCAAATTCGGCTTTGAGAAGTGCTTTGGAGCTTCTTCTTCGTCCAACCACTGAGCTAGTCTTTGGCAACTGTCATGTATAATTCACTTGTCGTCAAACATCACAATCTGATTTGAGAAATGGTTCATTGTTGTTGTATAGAATAAGAGAAAATGACACTTTGAAACAGCTTAAAAAATTTTTTTGTCAGCTCATGAGTTAGCACTTATCAAGCTTTTTCATCTTTCCAGTTTGCTTCAAATGCAGAATGACCATAGAATGGTAGACACTGAGTTCTTCAGCAACTTGAGGTGTAGTTGTAAGAGGACCAGCTTCAGTGATATCTCTCAGTTGGTTGTTGTCAACTTCCAATAGCTGGCTGCTATGCTCCTCATCTTCAAGGCTCTCATCTTGGCAAAACTTCTTGAAGCACCACTGTACTGTACGTTCATTAGCAGTTCCTGGGCTGAATGTGTTGTTGCTGTTGCAAGTTGTCTCTTGCTTTATGACCCATTTTGAACTTGTAGAAGAAGATCAAATCACCTGAGTTTTCTAACATCATTTCCATAGTGCACAATAAATCTTGAATTTATATAAGTAATAATTTATATAAGTAATGTCATAACAAAAAAAAACAAATTGAGGAATATGCATTAAAATGGTGTATAACAAAACATTTTAGAATATATTCCAATATCAAATGGCGATTTCAACAATGCAAAAACCGGAATTATGTTTGCACCAATCTAATACATTCTGAGTCACATGCAGTTTTCTCTTCTCAAAGAGACAACACAACTCTCATGGGGGAAAAAAAAAGAACAAGAAAGGCTCAGAAAAGGCCAACAAACTCTTAAATCCACTGACACAAAATTATAAACAAATGAAACTGAGTGTGATCACCAAGTACAAGTCATCATTTCAAGAGTACCAAATCCCCTTGATTCTAAACAAATGAATCTGATCATGCTAAGAGATATGGTGGGGGCAAAATCAGCTAAGCCAAATGAATGAGAACAGTGCCAAGAGCCTTTAAGAAATCAGAAAAAAGAGTTCAAGAATCAGTTCTGGCAACATAACAGAGAGAGGACGTAAAGACTGCAAATGTGAGAAATATGCTCTGACCACCTGTAAGAACACATGCTGCACTGTTCTGGGAGGAAACGTAGGATTTTATCATTCTATGGCAAACAGAGGCCCTGAAAGACAGTATCTACAAAGTAGAGGGTTGGGTCCTCAAAACACGGAGAAAGCATGAATCCAGGTGCCTGATTTGCATCAGGCTAAGGAAAAGGAAAGAATGTATGTCTTGTTCAATTAGGTTTTAATACCAACATTTGGCTTGGGCTCCTTTTACTGGGCTGTTCCATTAGCTGTCCTTCAGTGTAGGGGTGATAGCCTAAGAGGGAAGAACAATGAAGTTCAAGTTCATTTTTGCAGCCCCCTCTGTCTACAGATGGCAGAAAGCAATATGTATCTTGAAAATGAACAAACGGGATTGAGTCAGATTGCTGAATTGCCATGAAAGCAAGAGGAAAAACTAAGTCTATTGTTTTATTTCATGGAATGGCAGGCTTACAGATATTTTAAATATATTAATTTTAAAATAACTCTCAAAATCCTTTAGATTATCATTTATGATAAAAATTAATAAGAATAGAGGAATCAGGTTATTATGAGACATATTTAAAGGAACAGTGTAGGTAGTTTGCCTTACTTTATCTAGACATCAAGAATTTAAAATATTATGAAACTCCTCATGTTTATATTTAAATATAAACAAATAGAAAGTTAGATGAATAGGTGATGGAAAGTAGATATAAAACTTACAGAATAATCTGTCTGACGTGAATCATGAAAGGATTTTAAAATCCCATCTCTGCCATTAACAAACCATACGGACTGCTTTCCAGAAATATAAACAGAGCTCTTAGAATCAGAGAGGAAAATTTAAAAAATTTTCAGAAGACACTTTGGAGTCAGTCCTGGCTATGTTTGTAGACACTCAAATCCACCTATACCAGTTAATATCATGGGTCTGGAAGGAGTCATATATTTAACCTTTTTCAAAGTTGAGTTGAGTAAAGCCTGGTGTGCTCAGCTGTTGAAGTAGGAGCAAGGGTGCCTGCTTGGAAGTCCAGAACCCACCTGTCCTATCTGAGTGCTCTCAGCATGTGGATCTTGGCACCTCCCTCCAAAGTGTTTGTTTTTTGTTTGTTAAACAAATCAATCAAGGGATGGATTTTAACCCAATCAGGGCATGGCAATTAGGAGATAAAGCCAAAGCTTGGTTACTATATAACAGGAAAGGAAAAGAAAAGAAGGTAACATAGTCTAGTATATAGATCCTTATCTTTGGAATTTGTAAATGCTACCTTATGCACAAAAGGGACTTTGGAAACATCATTAAATTAAAAATATTGAGATATGATTATTCTGGATTTATCCAGATGGGCCTTAAATGTAATCTGAAGTATCCTAAATGAGGGAAACAGAAGAAGGCAATATGACAAGGAAGCAAGTTGCACCACCGGCTTTGTAGACAGAGGAAGGGGTCCTGAGCAGAGGATGTAGACAGCCTCCAGAAACTGGATAAGGCCAAGAATGCAATGTCTTAAAGCCTCCTGAAGCAATCAGCTCTGCCTCCAGTTTGACTTTAGCCCACTGAAACTGATTTTGGATTTCTGTCCTCCAAAACCAAAGGAGAATATATTATTGCTATTGAAGCCACTGTATCTGTGATCATGTGTTACAGCAGCGTCAGCGGAAAAAATGCACGTTGTGATCAAGAGCATTGCCTCTAGTGGCAAGGATATCTAAAATAGGAAACTCTCTCTGACTTATTGACCTTGGGACTGGATTTAATTTCCAGAAGCTTCAACTTCCTCATGTTCCAAGCAATTAATGAGATGATTCATGGCAGTTTAAACACAGATTATGAGACAGAATGTACACAAATAGGAGCTAATATTATTAGGAAGGAAAGGAACTGAATACTGTTGAATCCAACTAAGTCCCAAGCACTTTTTATCACCTATCTCATTTAAATCTCATGACAATCCTAGAAGCAAGTCTGTGTTTTACATATTTTACAGGTCAACAACTGGGATTTAGGTTCAGATTGAATCATTTAACTATCAGTCTATTTTTATTCCCCAAGATTCACTTTCTCTCTACTGATACCCTGATAATAAAATCCTTCACACAAGATTTTTCTTCACACTAAAGCAAGTTCAAGATGAATGTACCAAAATGCAGTTTATGAGACGAGGGCCCATCAGGAATCTGGCATATCCAGGTCCTTATCCCCTCCTCTGTGACAAATTAGTCCAACTTATCTGTGTCTCAGTTTCTTCATATGTAAAAATAAATTACTTTTGAAAGATTAATGATGAAATAAGCATCTGACTTTTTTGTACTTTTTAAACAGATATAATAGTAGAATTTTAAATCAACTATTTTTTCCCTCAAAATCTTTAGATTCATCAGCACTTATCTGGCAGAATAAAAAACTATCAACTCCAATTGAATTGTAACATTTTGATTGAAATGTAAGTATGTTATTTCAATAAGATAACAATTTCCATCCTAATCTTAAAATCAATAACAGTCTTTTTTCTTTTAGAAGAATGGTATTCCCTGGTATTTTTAGTAAACAAAGTAAAAGTCTCTATGATGGTCACAATGACATTTTAGAGGATAACAAGTTAATTGTATAAAAGTGTACAATTGTATAAAAGCTTATTCAATTAGGGCTTCCCTGGTGGCTAAGCGATAAGGAATCCACGTGACAATGCAAGAGATGCTGGTTCAGTCCCTGATTTGGGAAGATCCCACGTGCCTTGGATCAACTAAACCCGTGAGCCACAACTATTGACCCTGTGCTCTAGAGCCTGGGAACCTCAACTACTGAGCCCCCGTGCCCTGGACCCCGTGCTCTGCAACAAGAGAAGCCTCTAGAGTGAGAAGCAGTGCACCGCTCCTAAGAGCAGCCTCAGGCAGTGCTGAAGACCCAGCGTAGCCAAAAATAAATGTAGATAAATAAATACAACTATTAAAAAAAAAAAACAAATTTATTCAATTAAACTCATAGACTTACCAGAACCATGTCTGTTTCTACGGGAGCACAGAAATACTTGTAGAATATGAGTCCTGGTTTGTTCATAATTAGACCCTCAACATAGACACATTTCATATGTTCAGAATATCCTCTACCATGGCAACAGAGACTATTCAGACTCTCCCTACTTTCCAAGGATGCTGAAGGGTTTAATCTCTACTAACAGCAAAGTGGCCTAAGATCAGAGGACAGATTTGGCAGCCTGGATCTAAACATGACTAGAATTCACTTCTAATTTCAAACTGCTTTGTCCTCATTGTCTTCTTACTCAATTTGCTTTATGCTCCATTGGCAGGGTGTTAGTGACTACAGGACATTACAGAAATCTGTTTTAAAGATGAAAAACTGAAGAGAGGCGAGATGACTTCTCTCACCTCAGCTGGCCACCTGCAGAACAAATATTAGAACTTAGCAATTCCAAATCTTACACCCACTCTTTTCTTTCCACACCATCTGCAAACTACAGCAACCTTTATATAAAGGCAGCAAAGTACAGGTGTTTGGATAATATGCTGCCTGTAACCTAAAATTTCATGCTTATGAAAACTGTCATGGCTGGTTACACAGAGGAAGTAGTACTTGCTTTTCCATTTTATTAAAGAGGTTAGTCCAGTTTCTTTTTAATATAGAAGAAAGTAAATGATCCTCAAAAGTATTTCATAACTTGTAGGTCTTGAAAGGAATCATGGATCAATGAAGAGGCACTGATCTAGGAATCAATCCTGACTCTATGATTCCTAAGTTGAGCAACCTTTTTCTAGACACTTTTCTGAACTGTAGTCTCATTTATAAAATAAAATCTACTCCACAGGGTTGTTTTTAAAGTCAAATAAAAATGAAAACACTAGTTAATAACACTTTTTTTTTTATTATGATGGGTTAGGCATTCTGCTGTTTATGAATTTCATTTTCACAATTACCCTAAAAGGTAGATTCTATTATCATTCTCATTTTATTCATTAAAAATTAACCTTGAGTGCTTCAGTTATTTGCCTAAGGTCACACAGGTAATTTCAAGTCCTCTTCACCAGTATATGTAAGCACTTTTAAAAACCTGTAGCACTATAAAATATAAAAAAACACATTCTTCTGGATTATCCCTAAGACAGCTACAGAGGATAAACTGATATACATGTCTATTGCTGGAGCTACCTCTGGGACAGCGAATTGGAACAAGTGCTGGCTTTCCCTTCCTTCTTGTTCCTATGCTGTCAGCAGCTTAGGGATGAATGAAAACAGCTGATGAGAAAGTCAATGTGTTAGCTAGTAGGAGATGGTAAGCTCTTGAGGGAGGGACTGTGATGTATCTCTGTTACATTCTCTGCTTAGTTTTGCATACTGAGTGCCTCACTAATGCACTGCTCAGAACTAAATTATGAATATATGCCTAGCAGCACAGATTTGAGGTTTTCTTATAGGTAACTTACCCTTAACGCTATGAACTATCACTCAGACAATATGTAGCCAACAGAAGGTGTACGTCAAACTCTGCTTCTGTTTCCTCCAGGGCACAACTAGGCCAGACTTTCCAACTTCCCCTGCAGTTATGTGGGGGCCTGAGACTTGGATCTGGCCAATCATAGGAACAAAAGGGAGCTACACTATCTTCAGGCCTGGCTGCCCAAACTTCACAAGCAACTGTTTGTTTCTTTCCTACCAGGTAGGGACAAAGAGCCCAGCAGTGAAATCCAAAAACCTACAATATGGAGGCATCCTAGATGGAAGGACTGTGGGTCCATAAAGCAGAATACCTCCCCACTACCACCATCACCAATTCACACTGATAAACTTTCAGCTTATTTAGTCACTGAGCTTTCTGCCCAGCTTTACTGAGACATGATTAACAAACACAAATTGTATATATTTAAGATACACAATGTAATGTTTTGACATATGTGCACATTGTGAAATGATTTCTACAATCAAGTTAATTAACATATAGATCACTTCATATAACTACCTTTGTGTATGTGTGTGGTGAGAAAATTTAAGATCTATTCTCCTAGTAAATTTCAAGTATACACAGTATTGTTAACTATGGTCACTATGCTGTACATTAGATCCCCAGAACTTATTTATGTTATAACTGAAAGTTTATACCCATTTTCCCCTCACTATATTCTCTAGCAACCACCATTCTACCCTCTGCTTTCAGGAGTTCAACTTGTTTAGATTCCACATATAAGTGAGATCATGTAGTATTGTTCATTCTGTATCCGGCTTATTTCACTTAACACAATGTTCTCCAGGTTCATCCCATATTGTCACATATCATATAATTTCCTTTTTTAAGACTGAATTATATCTGTATATTTCTTTATCCATTCATTCATCAACAGACATGTAGATTGTTTCCATATCTTGGCTATTGAATAGCACTGAATCTAAGAGTACTGATATCTCTTTTTAAGATATTAAATTCATTTCCTTTAGATAGATAGCCAGAAGTAGGATTGCTGGATCATATGGTAGTTCTAATTTTAATTTTTTGAGGATTGTTTTCCTTAGTGGCTGTGTAACCTTCCCAGGCTTTCTGGGACAAGCCTTCCCCCATATACTCTACTTTAGTTCCTCTATGAAGTACACAGATAATAATATTTGATGCAAATTTCTTGAGTTGTTTTGCAGATGTGAAAACCCCTAGCAAATGGAAGAACTACTTGATGACCATAAGCACAAAACCCCAGGCTTCCTGGAGCCTAAGGACTGCTGCCTCACTAGCAGCCAATCAGAACTGTGCACAAATTGGTCATGTACCCTGCAACCCCCCTCACCTGCCCTTTTTTTTTATTGGAATATAGTTGCTTTACAATTTTGTGTTAGTTTCTACTGTATAGAAAAACGAATACATATACATATACATGTACATGTATCCCCTCTTTTTTTGGATTTTCTTCCCATTTAAGTCACCACAGAGCACTGAGTAGAGTTCCATGTGCTATACAGTAGGTTCTCATTAGTTACCTATTTTACATACAGTATCAATAGTATATATAAGACAATCCCAATCTCCCAATTTATGGCATCTCCACCTTTCCCCCTTGGTATCCACATATTTGTTCTCTATGTGTCTATTTCTGCTTTGCAAATAAGTTCATCTGTATCATTTTTCTAATTCCACCGTTTGATTATATTGAACTTGCTAATGCTGAGTTGTTCTGTTATTTAAAAAAACAACCCACCATCTGACAGTCTGACTTTTATGCTGTCTCTAAGTCATTCTTNTTAATTAATTTTTTGCTATTAGGTTGTATGAGTTCCTTCTATATTTTTGGTATTAATCCCTTAACAGATACATGATTTGTAAATATTTCTCTCAGTCCCTAGACTGCTTTTTAATTTTTTAAATTGCTTCCTTTGCTGTGCAGAAACGTTTTAGATTGATATGGTCCTATTAAATTTATTTTCACTTTTTTTGCCTGTGTTTTTGGCATCACATCTAAACACTGCCACAGCGATTTTTGGAGCCATTGTTACAGCAGTTTGCCTACCCTTCTTTTTTTTCATACACTCCCAGACTGCATTCATGTGACTTACTGTCCCCATTTATTTCCTATTGTTATTGTTTATCTTAATACAATTCCACATGTATAAAAATATTTAGAACAAGGAGGAGAGCAAAAAGAACACCCTAGGTCTCAGAAATTCCAGCATGGAAGCTCATGAAACAAACGCTACTTGTTATGATTTCTGATGTTCTTTCACACAGAAGCTCAGGTGACAGCACTTGGAAACTTCCTGGTCTAGAAATATTTACATGTTTATAAAGAGAGACTACAAAGTTGAAACTTCCACCTAGGCACCAAATATTGAGGAGATATACAAAATCAAACTTAAATATCAGTATTAAAATTCATCTATGTATTTATTTGCATATAAGAAGACTTGGCCTGCTAGAGCCTATGGTTCCTTTGGGCAGGACTTCAGTTAAAAAGATAACCTGGATTTAAACCTGATAGTTTGAGAAGGGATGTGACAAGATCTTTTAAATATTTTAAGCAACTGTACATAAATCCCTGGCACAGGGAAGACTGTATTTCTTTCTATCCCTTATGATGTCTTATGTTTGCTCTTCTAATAATTTCTGTGATATTTCCCAGTTGTCAAATGTCCCTGACTACCAATGATTAAGACTAAATGAGAAGATCGCACTCCTCCCCCAGGTGGTTGTTAGGAAACATCTGAATCATAGTGATTTGTTTGGTGAACTCTCCCTAGCAATCTTGGGTTTACATAAATAAACATTCAATACACACCACACTAATACATTTATTTGCACTGTGGGTTTCTGATCGAAAGCATCCACTTTCTTTATGGTTTAGCAAACCATAAGCATGTTTGGAAACATAAGAGCTTGGATTTCAAGATTCATGGTTTTATACATATTAAATAAACCAAATCTGAGCTACTGAAGAACGTGGGCATTTGAACTGCATATATGTGAGGACAACATAATTCTTAATGATGACATCAGTCACATTTGAATGACTAGGGAGATATTCAGATGTGTCGTATTTTTTGATCCTATTAAAACATAAAGACAAAACAAGAAAAAGTGTTCCATGAAGTGACTAAGATGTAGCCACCATGAGGGGAAATAAAGGGGTCCCAGTGTAAGGCTGGGTTTCTCACTGTACCTGGCACAAGGGAGGGGGCTATACAATGATCTACTTAGTTAAATAATAACACAGAGATCAAAATTCTAGCAAAATATGTAGCTAAAACTTTCTGGGATCCTTGAGGTAGATTAAAATAAAGTTTTTACTATTTTTCAGATAATTGTATTAATAAAAACATACCATATTCTGCCATGCCTGTATATCTCTGCATTATGTTTTTCTCTCTTCCTATAATGTCAACTTCCTTTATTTTTTAGGTAAGTCAGTTCTCAATCCTCAAGTCTTGCTTCAGCAATTACCTCCCTGCTGTCACGCTGGCATGGACTCCTCTGACCCTTACAGTTGGAACCAAATATCTTTTGTCTGTCTCCCAAGTACAGTCTATTAAATCTAATATATTTATTTAAAGACTTTTAAAAAGCCAGAGTCCCTTGAGAGCAGGTATTTGGCATTGTCCACCTTTGCATCCTCAGAAGCTATAAAGAAGTTTTATACTTATTGGGTACTCAATAAAGTTTTGATCAGTGCAGTTCAGTTCAGTTGCTCAGTCGTGCCCAACTCTTTGCGACCCATGAATCGCAGCACGCCAGCCCTCCCTGTCCATCACCAACTCCCGGAGTTCACTCAGCATGAAATGTTTCTCAGAATATAATTTGTGAACACCTGGGAGTTTCATAGTCCTTTCAGAGGGTCTACGCACTCAAAACTATTTTTATATTACTAAGGAGTCATTTCCCTTTCTCACTGTGTCGACTTCTGCACTGATAGAGCAAGAATAATGATAGGCAAAATGATTGGGGTCAGAGTATAAATAAAGTTAATAGCAACAAACACTATTACTAGTCATTATATTCTTCACTGCTAAACACACAGCAAATAGAGTGCCAGTTCTACTTAGGAATGTCCCTGAGGAAGCAGTAAAAAATATATATATTAATTTTATCAAATTTTGACCTTCAAGATGCATCTATATATGATGAAATGGCACAGATAGAGCAAACATACTTCTGCTGAATTCTTCAGTCCAGTGATTTTCTCAAGGAAAAACCCTTGTATGTTTGAGCTGTAAGTTGAACGAGCTACTTCTTCCCTAGAAAGAACTACTGATAGGCAAACTATAGTTATTCAGATTGGGAATTGGGCCAAAATTTTCACATAATTGAATAGAGCAAGCCTGCTACTTTACATATAACAACTGAGTATATGTTGCAAGAGATAAAATTCACAATTTCAAGTAAACATTAGAACTTTCAAAAACTCCTATTTCTCATTTTGTATTTGACAGTTTTTCAGTGCTTAGACTTTACTGATGAGATGGGGGTGATATTTACCAATGTGAGTTTAGATAGTCTATTATAAAATACGTCAACATTTTGATACTTGCTTGTTTGTTCTAGCCTCCTCAAAAGCAGGTGCTAAAATGAGATTAGACATCCAAAGTTACTGAAAATATTTCTGAAGGATAAAGAGAGAAAGAGCCAGAGAAGGAAAGGAAAGCCTTCAGACTACAATGCAGGTCTGACACTTCTGAAGGAGAGAGGCAAGAACATGGATGGGGTAGGGAGAGCTTCAGGCTACAGTGCATCCCAGGAGTGTTCCTGCCAAGCCATGAGCAAGTGATGGCGCCAAAGCCAGCACTTTAAGGATGTCTATAATTTGCAGGGATGGAACAACTTTAGTAGTTTTGTTACGCTCATTCCTTAGCTGAGACTAGCAATCAGAAGCATGACTTTTGCACAAATGCTGTTGTAGACATCCACAAGGGCAGTAGCACATGCTGTTAGTCACCTATATTTCCTGCAGTAGGAGATCTAAGCTGTGCATTTTCATGCTCACGAGAATCTGCACAGGAAGTAACTGGACATTTCCCAGACAACCAATGCACATTTTTACACAATCGTGCATGGATAAAATATTCACCAACACCGAGTACAAAAGGCTTACTGATGTGAACTATGGTTTTGGATTCCATGCTGCAACAAATTTAAGTAATATTATTTCAAGAAAACACCATTTGTCTGGATTTGATATAGTATCAAAGAATCGCCATAATCATCTGGCTATTACTCAAAATCAAAAGACTATTATTTTATTGTCCAACCACATTTAGGTGTGTGGCCAGATTTTATTCAT
>SJYX01004478.1:411293-427032 GCA_006410675.1 Oreotragus oreotragus
GCAAGAATAATGATAGGCAAAATGATTGGGGTCAGAGTATAAATAAAGTTAATAGCAACAAACACTATTACTAGTCATTATATTCTTCACTGCTAAACACACAGCAAATAGAGTGCCAGTTCTACTTAGGAATGTCCCTGAGGAAGCAGTAAAAAAAAATATTAATTTTATCAAATTTTGACCTTCAAGATGCATCTATATATGATGAAATGGCACAGATAGAGCAAACATACTTCTGAATTCTTCAGTACAGTGATTTTCTCAAGGAAAAACCCTTGTATGTTTGAGCTGTAAGTTGAACTAGCTACTTCTTTCCTAGAAAGAACTACTGATAGGTAAACTATAGTTATTCAGATTGGGAATTGGGCCAAAATTTTCACATAATTGAATAGAGCAAGCCTGCTACTTTACATATAACAACTGAGTATATGTTGCAAGAGATAAAATTCACAATTTCAAGTAAACATTAGAACTTTCAAAAACTCCTATTTCTCATTTTGTATTTGACAGTTTTTCAGTGCTTAGACTTTACTGATGAGATGGGGGTGATATTTACCAATGTGAGTTTAGATAGTCTATTATAAAATACGTCAACATTTTGATACTTGCTTGTTAGTTCTAGTTTCCTCAAAAGCAGGTGCTAAAATGAGATTAGACATCCAAAGTTACTGAAAATATTTCTGAAGGATAAAGAGAGAAAGAGCCAGAGAAGGAAAGGAAAGCCTTCAGACTACAATGCAGGTCTGACACTTCTGAAGGAGAGAGGCAAGAACATGGATGGGGTAGGGAGAGCTTCAGGCTACAGTGCATCCCAGGAGTGTTCCTGCCAAGCCATGAGCAAGTGATGGCGCCAAAGCCAGCACTTTAAGGATGTCTATAATTTGCAGGGATGGAACAACTTTAGTAGTTTTGTTACGCTCATTCCTTAGCTGAGACTAGCA
Source organism: Oreotragus oreotragus (assembly GCA_006410675.1). Classification (NCBI taxonomy): domain Eukaryota; kingdom Metazoa; phylum Chordata; class Mammalia; order Artiodactyla; family Bovidae; genus Oreotragus; species Oreotragus oreotragus. The sequence goes on from SJYX01004478.1 coordinate 412,235, forward strand.
ATCAGAAGCATGACTTTTGCACAAATGCTGTTGTAGACATCCACAAGGGCAGTAGCACATGCTGTTAGTCACCTATATTTCCTGCAGTAGGAGATCTAAGCTGTGCATTTTCATGCTCACGAGAATCTGCACAGGAAGTAACTGGACATTTCCCAGACAACCAATGCACATTTTTACACAATCGTGCATGGATAAAATATTCACCAACACCGAGTACAAAAGGCTTACTGATGTGAACTATGGTTTTGGATTCCATGCTGCAACAAATTTAAGTAATATTATTTCAAGAAAACACCATTTGTCTGGATTTGATATAGTATCAAAGAATCGCCATAATCATCTGGCTATTACTCAGAATCAAAAGACTATTATTTTATTGTCCAACCACATTTAGGTGTGTGGCCAGATTTTATTCATGTATTATACTTCCATAAAAAGAACATATCTCAACAGACTGAATGAGAAACAGATATGAGAATACTGATATTGTCTATTAAGCCAGATATTAATGAGATCTGCAAAATGCAAGACATTGCCATTTTCTCATTAATTATTTTCATGGAACATACTTTATATTAAAGTGCATTATTTAGGTTAGCCTGTGATGGGTTCATCATTATTATTGTTTAAATAATCAATATTTTGAAAGTTTCTCAGTTTTAATTTCTAATACAACAAATGTACATGGATATTGCTCACATTATAAAAAGCTTTTTGAGGTCCTCAGTAATTTATAAGAGTATAAAGTAGACCTGATAGAAAAATGTTTGAGGAATACAGGATTAAGGAGGCATTACATTCAGATGTGAGTGGTACAATAAAGTCAGCATACCATGAAAGAAGGTAAAGAACACAGTGATCAAGAGAGTGGCTCTGGAGTCAGAAAACTGGAATTTGGATTTTAGCTTCAATATTTACTAAAGAGTGTCTTGGGACAAGTGAATTAAGCTTTTGAGCCTCTATATCTTCATATATGAGCAGATAGTAATATCTACTTCATAGCACTGTTACAAAGATTAAATCAGATAAAATACACTCATTTTAATGGAGGTAAATCAGCAAAAGCTTGAGAAAATTTAGTCTCTTTTAGTTATTACTGATAATGTTATTCCACTGCTAGTAATTTTCTCTATTAGAATGCCAAATAAACACTTGTTTAGCTTTCCTCCTCAGCAGTATATATTAAAGAATCCTAGAATGTTCTACATCAGAAACATCTAAAGTGTCTAGTTAATTCAAGTTTTGTTTTTTTTTTTTTATCACATTTTGCTGGAAGAAATAAATATTTGTATCTGTATGTAAAATAAATGAATCTCAGCCTTCTATCTTATCACACACACACATGCATACCACACACAAATTCAAATTTATCAGAGTCCTGAACTATAAACCTCTTAGAAATAATATAAAATATCTTTGCAATTTCATCCATGAAAGGTTTCTTGAAACAATCTTCTAAAAGTACTATCTATAAAAAAATTAATAAATTAAGCTCAAAACTAAAAAGCAACTTTTTAAAATGATAAGTTACAGTTTGGGAAAAACATTTATAACACATATATTTCATAAAAAATAAAATATATTAAAGGATTCAAAAATCAACAATGAAAAGTCAAAGAACCTCATTAAAATGTTTAAGTGATCTGAACAGACAACTCAATGGAGAAGAAATTACAAATAAATGATCATTAGACATGTAAATGTCATGCTTGATGTTTTTAAATTAATTATTTTAAAAATATAACACCACCAAATGTTGATGAGGATATGGAGCAACTGGAGCTCTCCTGCATAACTGTTGAGAGTTAAAAATGATGTTCCCATTTTGGAGAAGAGTGTGTTGGTGTCTTAAAAATTTAAACCTACATCTATCCTATGAGCAAATTTCCCTCTTTTGAGTAACCAAGAGAAACAAAAACTTATATTCACAAAAAGAAAATTTTAAGAATATTTATAGTAGACTTAGTCACAGTAGTCAAAAAGAAAACAATTTAAATATCTATCAAAATAAAAATAATAAAAAATGTGGATTATTCAAACAGTGGGATATTAGGTAGCCAATTTATTTTATTTATAGTTGATTATTAATTTATTTTTAATTTTAAAAATTGAAGTATAGTTGATTTACAATGTTGTGTTGATTTCTGGTGTATGACAAAGTGATTCAGTGGTTTGTTTCCAAGGCAAACCATTCAACATTACAGTAATCCAAGTCTATACCCTAATCTCGGATGTCAAAGAAGCTGAAGTTGACTGATTCTATGAAGACCTCCAACACCATCTTGAACTAACAGCAAAAATGATGTTGGTGTTAGCTCTTCTGTCAGAGGGAAAGACTAGGCAGTGAAGGGTCAGAAGCCAGCCATCAGCTTCAGCCTCAGAGTGAGTTGCCGGGATCACTTAGGCTGAACATCTAGAGGGCACCCCTAGGCCAAACAAATGTGAGGTGATGCTGGACTTTTCTAAACAAGTCCATAAAGCAAGGAGCTTGGTAGAGCAAATTGGACCATTGTTCCCAGAATGCCTGGCTCTATGCCCTCCACTCAAGCAAATGAGTGTAATTCCATTTTCACAAAACCTCTTCCCCCAAATCTGACACAAGTGTCCCCCTGACACCAGGTGTTAAATCGGGTGAAGTGAAGGGTTCCAAAGCCCCTAGTCAGATCTCTGCAAAGAAAGCCACGTTATTGGCAGAGAGTGGAAACAAAGACAGCCTATAAAATCTGAATATGTTTTTGTCACATTTCCTATTGAAAGGCAATTGTGCAGTCTCCAAGTATTAAGATCTAAGATTCTGTACAGCTTCAAGTAAGAGCTGAGTCACTTGTTCCATTGCTCACATGTTCTAAATGGCAAAGCTCCACTGAGAATAACAAAATAGTATTTTATCCATAGGTAGCAGAGTCAATAGTTATCAAAAAGTTTTGGGTGCCTATTCTATGTCAGGTACCTATGATGCAATGTATGTGAATGATCACATCTAATGTTTGTAGCAAACCAATAATGAGACAGAAACTATGCAATTACCATTTTACAGATGTGAAAACCGAGGCTAAGAAAAGTTAAGTAATAGATTCAATGTAATCAAAGTAAGAAATAGCCAAGCCATATTAAAACCCAAGTGGCTTTACCCCATTAGTCTTTCGTTCCTTCAGCAAATTTATCCATTGAATAAATGTTTATTAGACATATGTTATATTTCAAATTACTTTAGGCTGTGGAAATCTAACAATAACTCAGGCAAATCCCCTACCCTCATGGTGTTCACAAACCAGTGCAGAAGACAGAAAATTAATGAATAAAAATATGTCTAGTATAATAAACAATGTTAATGGATCAAAGTGCTAATGTGTTTTGGGTACAGCTTAGCTTAGATAGAATAGTCTCATAAAGCCTCAGTTCAGAGGCATCTTTGTGATGAGACCAGATCAAGGTGGGAGGGTAGCCAGACATCTGCACATTTGCAAGGAGAAATGCTTACAGTGAAGGCTTGTTGCATTAAAGAAATAGGAAGAAGGCAAATGGGACTAAAGAAGTAAGCTAAGAGAGGACTGGTGGGAAATGTAGAGAAAAAGGTTCACAAGGGCATATTTTGTAGAGCCCTGTGACACATTTTACTCTGAGGTTGATCAGGAGCCTTGGAAGGTTTTGAGCTTGGGAGGGGATGGTCAGCCTGCTGTGAGGAGAACAGATTTCAGAGAGGGCTCAGTGAGAAAGGGAGGAGGGAGATCAGTCAGCAGACCCCTGAAAGAGCTCAAACTAGAATGTGATGGTTAACAGAGGTGATGAGGAGTGATGGAATTCAGGATAGTCTTTAGAGACAGAGCCCAGGGACTTGCTCAAAGGTTGCATTTTGATGTGAGTCAAGAACGAACGACAGTGAGTTTTTTAAGTATTATAGTGTCCCCACTCCATGAACTCACCAAAAGGGCATGAATAGGCTTATTTCCACCTTCCAGGAAATGGGAATGAGAGTCAAGAGACAGACTCTCCCTGGAGATGTGCAAACTGTCTCTAGAAAAGCCAATAAATTAATAGCTTTCCTAGCAGTTGTGTCTTCGCATGGTAAAAACTGAAGGTTGTGATAGTACAAGGAGAGCTATACTGTGTGTCCAGAGAACTAGGCTCCAGTTCTGACTCAACCACTTAAGGAGGGTGTGACCTCAGCCAGATGCCTGAGCCCTCTGATTTCATTTACTTTAACTATGACATGGGCATAAAACTACTGTCCTAAATACTCATGAGGTTTTTATGAAGAACAAATGAAATAAAGTAGATGAAAGTATCCTAAAAACTCTAAAGTGTAGAATACNGACTTGCTCAAAGGTTGCATTTTGATGTGAGTCAAGAACGAACGACAGTGAGTTTTTTAAGTATTATAGTGTCCCCACTCCATGAACTCACCAAAAGGGCATGAATAGGCTTATTTCCACCTTCCAGGAAATGGGAATGAGAGTCAAGAGACAGACTCTCCCTGGAGATGTGCAAACTGTCTCTAGAAAAGCCAATAAATTAATAGCTTTCCTAGCAGTTGTGTCTTCGCATGGTAAAAACTGAAGGTTGTGATAGTACAAGGAGAGCTATACTGTGTGTCCAGAGAACTAGGCTCCAGTTCTGACTCAACCACTTAAGGAGGGTGTGACCTCAGCCAGATGCCTGAGCCCTCTGATTTCATTTACTTTAACTATGACATGGGCATAAAACTACTGTCCTAAATACTCATGAGGTTTTTATGAAGAACAAATGAAATAAAGTAGATGAAAGTATCCTAAAAACTCTAAAGTGTAGAATACTAAAGTACATAAGAATTCTTCCTTTCCAGATTTAGCAGGTCTCTGTATTGTTGGTAGTAAACTTTTTTTCCATATACAATGTATCTGATATTGAGACTTGTCTGAGAGCTGGAAGACTGGCCTTTCAGCTACAGAAAGGAACCCTCCATACTAATGTTTTTCCATGCACATGTAACTTTATCTTCATTTCCAAGTCAAGTCAATTGCTCTGTGCTCTTGGTAGCATGCAGCTATTTTGCTTATATGAAAAATATGGTTGGAAAATTAAAAATAAATAATAGAAATTGTTGTGAAAAAGAAGATATAATAAGTGAAATTTTAAATGTTTGAGCTTTAAAAGCAAAGTCAGAAGTTTTAGATCAATTTGAGGAATTACAGCCTCCACAGTAAAACAAAACAAAACATTGGAGCTAGAAAATTTCACAGTGAGAACACATTATCCAGTTCAGGGGAATGCCCACTCAAGCAGGAATCTGAGTATTTTCCTGAGTATGAAGCCAAACTCAGAACCTAAGCCCATTAAGATATCAGATATGACTTTTCCCACTTCACAAGAAACTGACATTCATAGCAAGTCCCAAGAAGTCCACACCAGCACATAAGCAAAGTCAAGTGCAGTGACTTCCTTCTCCATAATTCTCAGTGATGTGTGCTTCATCTTAGAACTGCACTATATAAACAGTTTTCTACAAATCTGGAGTTTGTTAGTATCATTACCTTAAAATTTAAAGGGCTGGACATAACCATCTTGGTCTCTGCACTTTTAGACTTACTGCTTGTATCTGAAAAATTGTGTGAAGAAGTTAACTGGCAGAGAAAAAAAGGAGTGATTTTACTAGCTGCTATTGAAACAAACAGAAGAGGACCAAAGAAAAAGAGTCTCTGATGTAGGAGACACAATATTCAAACACCCTTTCTATGCCTCCTACTTCTGTGTGTGCTGCTCAGTTCTTCTCATCTCCTACACTACCCCGCTAGTTGTCGCCTCCTCACCACCTTCCTGCTCAGGTCACTGCCATTAAATTGAACCATGTATTTTCCAGGCTAAAACACACACATACACAATATAGGTGTCGCTGTATTAAGAAGTCAGGGAAGGAGCTTTGGATCTTCAAGAAGGAAAGAAAAAGATGAGCTTACTCTAAGGACAAAGACCCACAGGTAAGAGTGCAGCAGAGAGTGCCAGCAGTCACCCTTGTCACATGGCCCTCCACATTTCCGACTCCCCTGCAGTTAGACTGGACAAGGTAAGCGAGTGTGGCCAGGCAAAATGAGCAGAGAATCTGTATGTCATGTGTCTTGTCTACCTCTGGAACAGCCAGCTCAGTCTGGAACTGAAGGACTGACCTGACGGAGCCAGCTGAGTCTCCTCTTGGAGAAGAGCTGCCCAACTTTCTCAGGACTTTGTGTGAACAGAAATAAACTTTTATCATGTAACTCCATCAAGATTTGGGACCTCTTTGTTTCAGTCAGTACGGTTAATTATTCCTAAACACAAAGCTTTTAATGACAAATTTTATGGTGTCTTGAGGTGTCAGAGCCAGAACCAATAGCTGAAGCACATGAATCTATACCACAAACACAAATAAAAAGCCAAGGTGTAATGCACAGATTGAGTTACATGGTAGGAATTACAAGTTAGCCAGCTTCTATGATGCTTTCCATAGCCCCACAAATCAAGAACTCCTTCAACTGCTGTAACTGCATCCTGTCATCTGAATTTACATATTTTGGTCAACAAGACTCTTGAAAAAAAAAACAAAACAAAACACTTGCAGGGAAATCATTAGTTTTCCATGCCTCAGTGTGATCGAGTTGGTTCTGATTGATTTGTGCTTAGCACCTATCTGAAAGTAAATATACTGAGAAAAATGGAAACAGATGGAATGAAGGAAGTACATCATTCAAAACAGCATGGAAATGGTGGATGAGGTGACTCAATACAAGTGTCTTAGGGCAGGTTAAGGGTATACTAGGACTGCCAGGTATTACTGAGTGGAGGGAAGGATAGCAGAGAGGATATGTAGAAGGAAGGTCAGGGTAAATCTCACAGGTTTCAAATTTTTGCTTAGGGCCATCCTTAGGAAATGAGAAAAGCGATTCTTCTTCTTGACATTCTAAATGACATTCTTGACATTCTAAATGTCAAGCTTCCTTATTCCTATTCTCAGGTGATTGAACAATGCATGTTGCAGTTCATGCCCATAGCATGAATTAACTAAAATTCCATGGATTGGTCTGACACCATTATCCCTAATCAACACACTGTTTCTATGACAGATGTTTTCCAAATTTCAAACAATGGTTCTGGAATATAACCTGTTTGTAAAATCTGAGATTGTTCATGCATGATATCAATCCATATACTTCCTTACCATCATCACGACTAAATGATCTACCTTCATTGCAAATCTCTTTGGATGTCCTTTTGAAAATTTATAATTTTCTTCCTTCTTTGGGTTGTCCTTAGAATGTTTTTTAACCTGATTTTGTGATTGCACTTTAAAACTTAAGTTCTAGAAAGAGGCATGATAGAAGAAATGGCCTGTGCCATGAGTCAGAAAGTTACACAGGTTAGCAAAGAAATCAAATAGTAATACCTAGCAGATACCTAATGGAGGAGGAAAAGCTAATCCTGGACAAGAGGAACAGTCATCGGGCAGAATCTAGTGTAAAAGATTTTTGGGAGTATCCAGGAGAAGTCAAGAAATTTTCACACCCTGAGGCAGCATACAGATGACTGGGACTTGAGAAGCAAGAAGACTGCATGTGAAAATGCCTGGGAAACACTTTATCTTCTGTGGCTGCTCCACCAGAATCACCAGGAAGAGCTGATTTCTGTGACTAAAGTCAAATTCAGACAAAAATATAAAGGAATGTTGCAGGAGATGGCAGGGTTGGCACAAGAACCCCTGTTTTCAAAACATTTAAACCGATCACACTGCTACACTAATGCTGCAACCACAGGAAGAACTTCATCTCTTTATGGGCAGGAATACAAGTTTTTAAATGAACAATACACACCTTTGAGAGGGCCCTTAAAGTCTACAGTCCACTGTGTTTCTAAGCTCCAGGCTTCTATGAGTAAAAGCAGGCCTGGCCCTGAGCAAAGTCAGAAGATTCTGCTTTTCCAACACATCTTTCTAATGCTACTTTTGACCTTGACACAGCACACTAACTACTTCTCTAATTTAACTGTGAGATATCATTAAAGTCTCCAGTCATCCAAGGTTTCCACTGAAACAACTGACTATGTTTGGGTGAAATTTACCACATATGGTCTAAGATGGGCTATGCACTGAAAGAGCCATCCAAAGAAGATTATCAAACCAAGTTTTACAATTGCCCTGTGCGTGAACTTGTGTTCTCGAAACCTGACACTTGACTGAGTTCTTTATTTACCAGTTTCAACTTCTTCCCTGGATTATAGTTTTAAGAACAATTCAGGAAAGACTTCAGGGCTTTCCTTTGTGTCCAAGTCTCTTCAAAATAAGCCTTCTCTTTCAAGCGTGACACTGATGAGGCAACTATTAATGTCTCTCTGAACTGCTCTTAGAAATAAAACTTTCGNAACACCACCAAATGTTGATGAGGATATGGAGCAACTGGAGCTCTCCTGCATAACTGTTGAGAGTTAAAAATGATGTTCCCATTTTGGAGAAGAGTGTGTTGGTGTCTTAAAAATTTAAACCTACATCTATCCTATGAGCAAATTTCCCTCTTTTGAGTAACCAAGAGAAACAAAAACTTATATTCACAAAAAGAAAATTTTAAGAATATTTATAGTAGACTTAGTCACAGTAGTCAAAAAGAAAACAATTTAAATATCTATCAAAATAAAAATAATAAAAAATGTGGATTATTCAAACAGTGGGATATTAGGTAGCCAATTTATTTTATTTATAGTTGATTATTAATTTATTTTTAATTTAAAAAATTGAAGTATAGTTGATTTACAATGTTGTGTTGATTTCTGGTGTATGACAAAGTGATTCAGTGGTTTGTTTCCAAGGCAAACCATTCAACATTACAGTAATCCAAGTCTATACCCTAATCTCGGATGTCAAAGAAGCTGAAGTTGACTGGTTCTATGAAGACCTCCAACACCGTCTTGAACTAACAGCAAAAATGATGTTGGTGTTAGCTCTTCTGTCGGAGGGAAAGACTAGGCAGGGAAGGGTCAGAAGCCAGCCATCAGCTTCAGCCTCAGAGTGAGTTGCCGGGATCACTTAGGCTAAACATCTAGAGGGCACCCCTAGGCCAAACAAATGTGAGGTGATGCTGGACTTTTCTAAACAAGTCCATAAAGTAAGGAGCTTGGTAGAGCAAATTGGACCATTGTTCCCAGAATGCCTGGCTCTATGCCCTCCACTCAAGCAAATGAGTGTAATTCCATTTTCACAAAACCTCTTCCCCCAAATCTAACACAAGTGTCCCCCTGACACCAGGTGTTAAATCAGGTGAAGTGAAGGGTTCCAAAGCCCCTAGTCAGATCTCTGCAAAGAAAGCCACGTTATTGGCAGAGAGTGGAAACAAAGACAGCCTATAAAATCTGAATATGTTTTTGTCACATTTCCTATTGAAAGGCAATTGTGCAGTCTCCAAGTATTAAGATCTAAGATTCTGTACAGCTTCAAGTAAGAGCTGAGTCACTTGTTCCATTGCTCACATGTTCTAAATGGCAAAGCTCCACTGAGAATAACAAAATAGTATTTTATCCATAGGTAGCAGAGTCAATAGTTATCAAAAAGTTTTGGGTGCCTATTCTATGTCAGGTACCTATGATGCAATGTATGTGAATGATCACATCTAATGTTTGTAGCAAACCAATAATGAGACAGAAACTATGCAATTACCATTTTACAGATGTGAAAACCGAGGCTAAGAAAAGTTAAGTAATAGATTCAATGTAATCAAAGTAAGAAATAGCCAAGCCATATTAAAACCCAAGTGGCTTTACCCCATTAGTCTTTCGTTCCTTCAGCAAATTTATCCATTGAATAAATGTTTATTAGACATATGTTATATTTCAAATTACTTTAGGCTGTGGAAATCTAACAATAACTCAGGCAAATCCCCTACCCTCATGGTGTTCACAAACCAGTGCAGAAGACAGAAAATTAATGAAAAAAATATGTCTAGTATAATAAACAGTGTTAATGGATCAAAGTGCTAATGTGTTTTGGGTACAGCTTAGCTTAGATAGAATAGTCTTATAAAGCCTCAGTTCAGAGGCATCTTTGTGATGAGACCAGATCAAGGTGGGAGGGTAGCCAGACATCTGCACATTTGCAAGGATGAAATGCTTACAGTGAAGGCTTGTTGCATTAAAGAACTAGGAAGAAGGCAAATGGGACTAAAGAAGTAAGCTAAGAGAGGACTGGTGGGAAATGTAGAGAAAAAGGTTCACAAGGGCATATTTTGTAGAGCCCTGTGACACATTTTACTCTGAGGTTGATCAGGAGCCTTGGAAGGTTTTGAGCTTGGGAGGGGATGGTCAGCCTGCTGTGAGGAGAACAGATTTCAGAGAGGGCTCAGTGAGAAAGGGAGGAGGGAGATCAGTCAGCAGACCCCTGAAAGAGCTCAAATGTGATGGTTAACAGAGGTGATGAGGAGTGATGGAATTCAGGATAGTCTTTAGAGACAGAGCCCAGGGACTTGCTCAAAGGTTGCATTTTGATGTGAGTCAAGAACGAACGACAGTGAGTTTTTTAAGTATTATAGTGTCCCCACTCCATGAACTCACCAAAAGGGCATGAATAGGCTTATTTCCACCTTCCAGGAAATGGGAATGAGAGTCAAGAGACAGACTCTCCCTGGAGATGTGCAAACTGTCTCTAGAAAAGCCAATAAATTAATAGCTTTCCTAGCAATTGTGTTTTCGCATGGTGAAAACTGAAGGTTGTGATAGTACAAGGAGAGCTGTACCGTGTGTCCAGAGAACTAGGCTCCAGTTCTGACTCAACCACTTAAGGAGGGTGTGACCTCAGCCAGATGCCTGAGCCCTCTGATTTCATTTACTTTAACTATGACACGGGCATAAAACTACTGTCCTAAATACTCATGAGGTTTTTATGAAGAACAAATGAAATAAAGTAGATGAAAGTATCCTAAAAACTCTAAAGTGTAGAATACTGAAGTACATAAGAATTCTTCCTTTCCAGATTTAGCAGGTCTCTGTATTGTTGGTAGTAAACTTTTTTTCCATATACAATGTATCTGATATTGAGACTTGTCTGAGAGCTGGAAGACTGGCCTTTCAGCTACAGAAAGGAACCCTCCATACTAATGTTTTTCCATGCACATGTAACTTTATCTTCATTTCCAAGTCAAGTCAATTGCTCTGTGCTCTTGGTAGCATGCAGCTATTTTGCTTATATGAAAAATATGGTTGGAAAATTAAAAATAAATAATAGAAATTGTTGTGAAAAAGAAGATATAATAAGTGAAATTTAAAATGTTTGAGCTTTAAAAGCAAAGTCAGAAGTTTTAGATCAATTTGAGGAATTACAGCCTCCACAGTAAAACAAAACAAAACATTGGGGCTAGGAAATTTCACAGTGAGAACACATTATCCAGTTCAGGGGAATGCCCACTCAAGCAGGAATCTGAGTATTTTCCTGAGTATGAAGCCAAACTCAGAACCTAAGCCCATTAAGATATCAGATATGACTCTTTCCACTTCACAAGTAACTGACATTCATAGCAAGTCCCAAGAAGTACACACCAGCACATAAGCAAAGTCAGGTGCAGTGACTTCCTTCTCCATAATTCTCAGTGATGTGTGCTTCATCTTAGAACTGCACTATATAAACAGTTTTCTACAAATCTGGAGTTTGTTAGTATTATTACCTTAAAATTTAAAGGGCTGGACATAACCATCTTGGTCTCTGCACTTTTAGATTTACTGCTTGTATCTGAAAAATTGTGTGAAGAAGTTAACTGGCAGAGAAAAAAAGGAGTGATTTTACTAGCTGCTATTGAAACAAACAGAAGCGGACCAAAGAAAAAGAGTCTCTGATGTAGGAGACACAATATTCAAACACCCTTTCTATGCCTCCTACTTCTGTGTGTGCTGCTCAGTTCTTCTCATCTCCTACACTACCCCGCTAGTTCTCGCCTCCTCACCACCTTCCTGCTCAGGTCACTGCCATTAAATTGAACCATGTATTTTCCAGGCTAAAACACACACACACAATATAGGTGTTGCTGTATCAAGAAGTGAGGGAAGGAGCTTTGGATCTTCAGGAAGGAAAGAAAAAGATGAGCTTACTCTAAGGACAAAGACCCACAGGTAAGAGTGCAGCAGAGAGTGCCAGCAGTCACCCTTGTCACATGGCCCTCCACATTTCCGACTCCCCTGCAGTTAGACTGGACAAGGTAAGCGAGTGTGGCCAGGCAAAATGAGCAGAGAATCTGTATGTCATGTGTCTTGTCTACCTCTGGAACAGCCAGCTCAGTCTGGAACTGAAGGACTGACCTGACGGAGCCAGCTGAGTCTCCTCTTGGAGAAGAGCTGCCCAACTTTCTCAGGACTTTGTGTGAACAGAAATAAACTTTTATCATGTAACTCCATCAAGATTTGGGACCTCTTTGTTTCAGTCAGTACGGTTAATTATTCCTAAACACAAGGCTTTTAATGACAAATTTTATGGTGTCTTGAGGTGTCAGAGCCAGAACCAATAGCTGAAGCACATGAATCTATACCACAAACACAAATAAAAAGCCAAGGTGTAATGCACAGATTGAGTTACATGGTAGGAATTACAAGTTAGCCAGCTTTTATCATGCTTTCCATGGCCCCACAAATCAAGAACTCCTTCAACTGCTGTAACTGCATCATGTCATCTGAATTTACATATTTTGGTCAACAAGACTCTTGAAAACAAAACAAAACAAAACAAAACACTTGCAGGGAAATCATTAGTTTTCCATGCCTCAGTGTGATTGAGTTGGTTCTGATTGATTTGTGCTTAGCACCTATCTGAAAGTAAATATACTGAGAAAAATGGAAACAGATGGAATGAAGGAAGTACATCATTCAAAACAGCATGGAAATTGTGGATGAGGTGACTCAATACAAGTGTCTTAGGGCAGGTTAAGAGTATACTAGGACTGCCAGGTATTACTGAGTGGAGGGAAGGACAGCAGAGAGGATTTGTAGAAGGAAGGTCAGGGTAAATCTCACAGGTTTCAAATTTTTGCTTAGGGCCATCCTTAGGAAATGAGAAAAGCCATTCTTCTTCTTGACATTCTAAATGACATTCTTGACATTCTAAATGTCAAGCTTCCTTATTCCTATTCCCAGGTGATTGAACAATGCATGTTGCAGTTCATGCCCATAGCATGAATTAACTAAAATTCCATGGATTGGTCTGACACCATTATCCCTAATCAACACACTGTTTCTATGACAGATGTTTTCCAAATTTCAAACAATGGTTCTGGAATACAACCTGTTTGTAAAATCTGAGATTGTTCATGCATGATATCAATCCATATACTTCCTTACCACCATCACGACTAAATGATCTGCCTTCATTGCAAATCTCTTTGGATGTCCTTTTGAAAATTTATAATTTTCTTCCTTCTTTGGGTTGTCCTTAGAATGTTTTTTAACCTGATTTTGTGATTGCACTTTAAAACTTAAGTTCTAGAAAGAGGCATGATAGAAGAAATGGCCTGTGCCATGAGTCAGAAAGTTACACAGGTTAGCAAAGAAATCAAATAGTAATACCTAGCAGATACCTAATGGAGGAGGAAAAGCTAATCCTGGACAAGAGGAACAGTCATCGGGCAGAATCTAGTGTAAAAGATTTTTGGGAGTATCCAGGAGAAGTCAAGAAATTTTCACACCCTGAGGCAGCATACAGATGACTGGGACTTGAGAAGCAAGAAGACTGCATGTGAAAATGCCTGGGAAACACTTTATCTTCTGTGGCTGCTCCACCAGAATCACCAGGAAGAGCTGATTTCTGTGACTAAAGTCAAATTCAGACAAAAATATAAAGGAATGTTGCAGGAGATGGCAGGGTTGGCACAAGAACCCCTGTTTTCAAAACATTTAAACCGATCACACTGCTACACTAATGCTGCAACCACAGGAAGAACTTCATCTCTTTATGGGCAGGAATACAAGTTTTTAAATGAACAATACACACCTTTGAGAGGGCCCTTAAAGTCTACAGTCCACTGTGTTTCTAAGCTCCAGGCTTCTATGAGTAAAAGCAGGCCTGGCCCTGAGCAAAGTCAGAAGATTCTGCTTTTCCAACACATCTTTCTAATGCTACTTTTGACCTTGACACAGCACACTAACTACTTCTCTAATTTAACTGTGAGATATCATTAAAGTCTCCAGTCATCCAAGGTTTCCACTGAAACAACTGACTATGTTTGGGTGAAATTTACCACATATGGTCTAAGATGGGCTATGCACTGAAAGAGCCATCCAAAGAAGATTATCAAACCAAGTTTTACAATTGCCCTGTGCGTGAACTTGTGTTCTCGAAACCTGACACTTGACTGAGTTCTTTATTTACCAGTTTCAACTTCTTCCCTGGATTATAGTTTTAAGAACAATTCAGGAAAGACTTCAGGGCTTTCCTTTGTGTCCAAGTCTCTTCAAAATAAGCCTTCTCTTTCAAGCGTGACACTGATGAGGCAACTATTAATGTCTCTCTGAACTGCTCTTAGAAATAAAACTTTCGCATATCTGGTCTCATTTATTCAGAATGTTAGTTTTTGACAAGTTATTGTGGAAATGAGTTACTCTAATATTTGTATTGATTCAGTTGAAATCTATACATCTTCTGAATGTTATTTCAGTTAAACTAAATTAATTAGATAGGCATTAACTGCTCACAGTATATAAAGAACTGATTTGGGAGAGTGGGTAATATAAAGAAAATATTAGTTCATCTATGCCCTAAAGTGACAGACTTTATTCTGGGGGGCTCCAAAATCACTGCAGATGGTGACTGCAGCCATGAAATTAAAAGACACTTG
>SJYX01004478.1:433463-489768 GCA_006410675.1 Oreotragus oreotragus
TGACTTTCTGATACTTCTTCCAAAATCCATTAGTCCTACGTCTAAATCAGTCATCAAAATCAATGAATAGTTTTTGGAGCCTAACCCAAAGTCTTGGAACCAAGATGTCTACAACATAATCGGACTGACCATCAAATGTCTGTTGATGAGTCACCATGATGATTTAATGGTTCCATGGGAAGTTTCTATAGCTCTTCTCTTCTAGATTTTTTTCACGTGCTCTGAGATCCTTAAGAAAATCAATTTAACACACTTAACATATTAAGCTAAGCCTGCCCGTATGATTTGAAATTTCCATAAACCAGAAAATAGCTTTTAGACTTTAGAGGTATGCAGATTAAAACTTTACACATTTTGAGCTGTAAAAGATTAAGTGGTCACATGACTTCTTGGAGTCTTCCACAAGTGAGGAATGTTGATTCAAACTGCGCCCTTAGGGAAAGAGAGTTAGATTGGATGCGGCAAGGGCCACCCTGGGCAAAGCTACTAAGAAACATCCAATGAATTTGACATGTTCAGAGCCCTGTGGCCTCTCTCTCTGGGAGCCTTAAAGATTGAGCATTGGGAAAATATTTGGCATCAGAGAGTATACTTCACCAGACCCTCTTGTGTGGACAAGTTAATTAATGACTTATCTGCTTAAATCTTCACCCCACTCTGGGGAAAAAAAAAANTTGGGCAAAGCTACTAAGAAACATCCAATGAATTTGACATGTTCAGAGCCCTGTGGCCTCTCTCTCTGGGAGCCTTAAAGATTGAGCATTGGGAAAATATTTGGCATCAGAGAGTATACTTCACCAGACCCTCTTGTGTGGACAAGTTAATTAATGACTTATCTGCTTAAATCTTCACCCCACTCTGGGGAAAAAAAAAAAGTAGTGAGGATGAGGGAGTTTAAGATACTTTTATCATTCTCTTACTTTCCCAATCTGTGGACTAAGAGGTGATGAAACAGGGCCCAGAAACAATTTAAGTGTGTAGAATTGCAGGAACTACCCAATTTCTCAAATTTACAGGGATACCATGCTTACCCAAAAAGGAATATATAATATATAAGAAAATATCAGACTCTATTTAAATATAAATACGTCCATACAAAAAATAAGATTGTCAATTTTGTTAATGCTATTATAATGACAGTAAATGTATTTTAAGATATTTTTAATAGAATGGATGGATAAGAGTAATTGAAGATCTTTATTGAGTATCTCCTTTGATCCAGAATCTCAGAGGGAGAGAGAGCGAACTGACTTTGGGGAAGAAGAAGTGAGAAATAAGAAATTCACTAGGGTGTATGTAGAGACAAGTCAACAAAACCCACCAAATTGAGAAGTGGGGTTGTAACACATAGGTAAGAAAGAATTTTTGTTTTTAAGTTTAAAATAGCAAATTAGCACTGCTTGGTTCTTGGTAGGAAGTAAGGTAGGAGAACAGAGACATTATCTGTGTTCATAAACCTGGTTTATGACATACAGCTAAAAGCTGAGTTTATCAACTGGAATTCATTCTGACAGTGCTGGAAATGGATACTATTATACTTATGTGTTGTCTCAAAAATTTGCAAAAAAATTCTACCAAGCTAAGCAACACATTGCAGAAAACGTGACAAAACAAGCAATACGATTTGCTGTCTCTGTATTCATACTAGACTGGCTACCTTATTCTGTTTCCTACTGTTTACCATTTAAATAAAATTTGTAGGTTGATTCAGCTGAGAGAAGTCAAATGAAAAAGTAGCATGCTTTTTAAAGCTCATAGTCTTATTTTATGGACTAGCATTTGTTTATTAGGGACATTTCACTTTTTCAAAAAAGGTTATTCTGGGGGGGGCTGGAAGTAATAATTATGAGAGAAAATATTTTTTGCAAAGAGTATGAAATTTAAAATCTTCAGAGCTGGATCTGTAAGTCTTGACAGAACTTAGAATGGGAAAAAATAAAACTGTGTTGATGCAATAGGAAATCTTATAGGAAACGTCTCTAGAGAAGCAAAATGGGGGTAAGAGATAAAGGTCAAACTCCAGCCTGGTGAGGGCACAAGGTCATTCTAGCACTGCATTCTGCAGCCCCACACACGCGTAGGCACTGACAAATTCAGTTAGAAAGAAAGACTCCACCATTCTAATTTAAAAAATCCAGACTTCCAGTGGTAAAATTCTGAGTTATTTTTCCATGGATGTTGTTACAAAGAGACAAGCAATATATTAAAAAAGGCAAAAAAATTGACCACGCCTAACTTATCCAGTTGCCCAACTTATCCAGCTGTCTCAAAAGTAGTTTCCTTGGGACAGAAACAACTGGTTGACAAAGTACAGCACAAACTTCAACATAAAAATAGATCGATTTAGGTGGTATCCTGTCAGTAACCAATCAATTTGCCCCACATTTAAAGTTAGTGGACTAGATACTTTTTGTCAATATGGAGACGATTACAAATGCTTTTTCTTAACAAAGGTATTGTCATGTTTTCTGTATGATCCCTGCTAAATTGCTATAAAGTATTGTTAAAGAACAGAGAAGGAAATGGCAACCCACTCCAGTATTCTTGCCTGGGAAATCCCACTGACAGAGGAGCCTGGTGGGCTACAGTCCCATGGGGTCACAAAAGAACTGGACACAACTTAGTGACTAAATGACAACAGCAATTGTTAAAGAAAGAGGTACTAAGGTAAGGACGTGTGATATTTCTGCAAAGAATCATGGAGTAAACTATTAAATGTCTGAGAGAAAATCAATCAGACCTATATAGAAATATGTAATATAGAAATAAATGTGGGAATTAAGACTGAAACAAAGAACCAGTTTATCTGTCTACAATTCCCTAATCTAGTGGAAGATGAATAATTGAACTTTCATTTCAAAACCAGGACATCTTGGTATTATGTTATTAAAATATTTTAGAGTATGACAAAATTTGTGGTTTCATTCTCATTTCAATTCTTTCCCCCTTTGGCCAAAAACGTTAAAAACAAAAATGAGTATACTACCCAAAGCAATCTATAGATTCAATGCAATCCCTATCAAGCTACCAATGGTATTTTTCACAGAGCTAGAACAAATAATTTCATAATTTGTATGGAAATACAAAAAACCTCGAATAGCCAAAGCAATCTTGAGAAAGAAGAATGGAACTGGAGGAATCAACCTGCCTGACTTCAGGCTCTACTACAAAGCCACAGTCATCAAGACAGTATGGTACTGGCACAAAGACAGAAATATAGATCAATGGAATGAAATAGAAAGCCCAGTGATAAATCCACGCACCTATGGACACCTTATCTTTGACAAAGGAGGCAAGAATATACAATGAAAAAAAGACAATATCTTTAACTAGTGGTGCTGGGAAAACTGGTCAACCACTTGTAAAAGAATGAAACTAGAACACTTTCTAACACCACATACAAAAATAAATTCAAAATGGATTAAAGATCTAAATGTAAGACCAGAAACTATAAAACTCCTAGAGGAGAACATAGGCAAAACACTCTCCAACATAATGGAACTGGAGGAATCAACCTGCCTGACTTCAGGCTCTACTACAAAGTCACAGTCATCAAGACAGTAAGGCACTGACACAGACAGAAATATAGATAAATGGAACAAAATAGCCCAGAGATAAATCCACGCAACAATGGACACCTTATTTTTGACAAAGGAGGCAAGAATATACAATGGAGAAAAGACAATCTCTTTAATAACTGTTGCTGGGAAAACTGGTCAACCACTTGTAAAAGAAGGAAACTAGAAAACTTTCTAACACCATATACAAAAATAAACTTAAAATGGATTCAAGATCTAAACGTAAGACCAGAAACTATAAAACTCCTAGAGGAGAACGTAGGAAGAACACTCTCCAACATAAATCACAGCAGGATCCTCTATGACACACCTTCCAGAATACTGGAAATAAAAGCAAAAATAAGCAAGCGAGACCTAAGTAAAATTAAAAGCTTCTGCACAGAAAAGGTAAGTATAAGCAAGGTGAAAAGTCACCCTTCAGAATGGGAAAAAATAATAGCAAATGAAGCACCTGAGAAAGAACTAATCTCAAAAATATATAAGCAATTCCTGCAGCTCAATTCCAGAAAAATAAACTACCAAATCAAAAAATGAGCCAAAGAACTAAACAGACATTTCTCCAAAGAAGACATACAGTTGGGAGATACCCCTTGTCCAGGGTAAGGAGCAGCCATGAAGAGACAACCCACACCCAAGGTAAGAGAAACCCAAGGTAAGAGAAACCCAAGTAAGATGGTAGGTGATACAAGAGGACATCAGAGGGCAGAAATAATAGCCAGGACATAGAAGCAACCTAGATGTCCATCAACAGATAAATGGATAAGAAAGCTGAGGTACATGTACACAATGGAGTATTACTCAGCCATTAAAAAGAATACATTTGAATCAGTTCTAATGAAGTGGATGAAACTGGAGCCTATTATATAGAGTGAAGGAAGCCAGAAAGAAAAACACCAATACAGTATACTAACGCATATATATGGAATTTAGAAAGATGGTAATGATAACGCTGTATGCGAGATAGCAAAAGAGACACAGATGTATAGAACAGTCTTTTGGACTGTGGGAGAGGGAGAGGGTGGGATGATTTGGGAGAATGGCATTGAAACATGTATAATATCATATAAGAAATGAATCGCCAGTCCAGGTTTGATGCATGATACTGGATTCTTGGGGCTGGTGCACTGGGATGACCCAGAGGGATGGTACAGGGAAGGAGGAGGGAGGGGGGTTCAGGATGGGGAACACATGTATACCCTTGGCAGATTCATGTTGATGTATGGCAAAATCAATACAATATTGTAAAGTAATTAACCTCCAATTAAAATAAATAAATTTACATAAAAAAATAAAAACTTTAAAAGCAGAGCTAGTTATGTGTGTGAGATTGAGGAAATGTTACAATCACACGTACACTCACTGATTGGAACTACTGTAATCAGAATAAAAAGATGGCCAAACTAGCAAGCTGTTGGTAATGTCAAGTTAAAAGAGACAAGAGAAGGCCAGTCTGTAGTTTAACTATAAAGGTTCACATATATTAAAAAGAAAATAGTGGGCAATATCATTGCTGTGGTTTCTAATAATCTTAAATATAGAACATTAAAAAGAGCAATGGAGATTTGAATGGAGAAATGATATGCATTTCTTTGGATTCAATAATTATACTTACTAATTTATACAGTTTAATAAAATATTGTATTAATAAGTCAACTATACTTCAATTTGTAAAATGGGAAAGAGTAACATGGAAACTTACATTACCATATATAAAATAGATAGTCAACGGTAATTTGCTGTATGGCTCAGGAAACTCAAACAGGGCTCTGTATCAACCTAGAGGTGGGGGATGGGGCAGGAGATGAGAGGGAGGTTCAAAAGGGAAGGGATATATGTATACCTATGGCTGATTCATGTTGAGGTCTGACAGAAAAAACAAAAGTCTGTAAAGCAATTATACTTCAATTTAAAAATAAATAAATGAAAATAAAAAGGGAAAGAAAAAGTCTCTAGCTAAAAAAGTAAATTTATATTCAAGTATTTTAAGTGAATGAGCAATCACCTTAGAAATATCTTTGATAATCTATGACATAGAGGCTCTTAGGTTGTGGGGGTGCTTACTGAAACAAAGGGCCACATATATAAATACTTACAAAGATCTGATAAGTAGAAATATAAAAATATATAAGTTACAGGGCTCTGTAATTAACAAACAGTATGACTTTGGGAAACTTATTTAACCATCAGTGACTCAGTTTCCTAGTCTGTAAGATGGGGGAACTTTTGCTTTACAAGTTTCTTATGAGGGTCAAATGAGTTTATACATATATATAGTGATTAGAATAGAGTCTCATACACTGTAGGCTCTATATAGGGTGGGTTTACTTTTGTTATGATGACAACATGGAGAAGAGAGTTTATATATCCTAGAAGTTTGATTAGACAGAGCTGAGTCAATTCAACATGGGCTAAAAGGAGAGGAAGAAAGTGGACAGTGAGGAGTCAGAAAGGATATTATAGGCACTAAGAACAGCTTTTGTCAGATGCAAAAGTGAAAAGTATAAAGCCCTGGTAAGTTTTATTTGCAGAGCTAAAATGAGGAGAAAGTGAAGCTCTGATATCAGATTATGCAAAAAAGCTTAGGGCTAGATCATGAAAGGCCATGCAAGCCAACTAAGGCACTTATATCACATCTTGCATGGATGATGGAGAGACACTAAATATGTCTAATCAGGGAAATGATGTGATCAAAATGGATTTATTTCTGGAAATGAAAAGATTGATTTTAGAACATCTTAACTGGAAGATATTGAAAGACCATATGTCTATGACTATTTCTGAAGTTAAATGACTATTAAAGGTTAATGTATAAATAAAAAATTAATTCACCAAGTTAGCTTCTTATCAATAAATAATAATTTAATGCCTTTATCTAAGTGCTTTCTATAGCAATAATCCATGGTGAATGATCCCAGGAACCACCGTGACCATAGTTTTGTTCAAATCTAATGAAAAGATTTAGTAAAACAGAATCTATATGAAAAATAGCAATGTGGACCAAATACTGAGCAGAGTGCTCAATGGTGCAATAAAATTTATAGGCCATCCACCAATTGTATATCTAAACTTTTTCAGGGGAAGTAAACCACAGCCATGTCATCTTGCATTGACATAATACTGTATAAGCTACTTTCAATGCCACTCCTTTTCTTATTAGTGTTAAGTTTTCCATCTTGTTGGAGTGGCTGGACATTTTATTCACTGAGAAAACACTTTTAACTTGCTTGCTATATGCAGACACTATTCTAATTGCTTTATACATTTTTGCTCTTTTAATTCCCCAAACAACCCTGTGAGGTAGATATTGTTTTTAACTCCATTGTATACACTAGGAAACTGAGCCATAGGCATGTTACAAAGTTCACAATATAGATACAAAATGCGAACCCAGGTAACCTGGATTCCAAGTCTGTGTTCTGAACTGCTCCATTATTCTGGATGGAATCTGGATAACTTTGACTATTCAACAAAGACAACATTTCACACTTATTCTAGCATATTCCAGCACTGTTAATGATGTTAAAGAAGGAAAATCATTCAAATTGTTTATGGATTTCAAAACTGAATGAGGCTGTTTCTAAGTTGTCTCTTCCATTTGCTTCTTTATAAGCAGAGACCACTCACTGACTTGAGCTGAACACTCTTCACTCTTCCTTCTTCTTTACGTCCTGGCCCCTTCTCTGCTCTGCAGTAATTCTGCTGAAGAGACAACCCTTCCCCTCCTTGGGTAAGTGAGATGTAATTAATGGGAAGCCTGTTTTTACAATGGTTATTGTGGACCTTGCTTTCTTATGACTCCTGTGTTGATATCTAAAGGACTCATAGGTTTAATCTTCTCTGGATGAAATGCCCACCTCCAAACAGAAGATAGGGAGACAGTACTTCATAAACAAACCACAAGCCAACCCAGGCTCCCTGTGCAGAAAAGAGCTACATATAAATAAATGTAATAGACAAAGGAAGGAATGAAATTAAAAAAAGAAGGAAGAAGGGAAGAACGGAGAGAGACAGGATGATGGGAGGGAGAATATATCCCCCTGCTTGCAGAGATTGTGTAAAAATGACTGACTATGCAGCCATGAGTTTGAGCAAGCTCTGGGAGTCAGTGCTGGACAGGGAAGCCTGGTGTGCTGTAGTCCATGGGATGGCGAAGAGTCGGACACGACTGAGTGACTGAACTGAACTGATGCAGCCCTGAGACGAAAACTCCAATCTGTTTCTAGAGCCAGTCTCATGACTGCTAGAGAGCCTGAACAGGATCCTTATATAGAGAGTTCTCACTGAGAGATAATCCTGCTTCTTGGCCACATTCAAGTAGGAAGCAGAAGACCAGAGCCAGATGCTGCTGCCTTAGAAGGGCCCTATGGGAAAATCAGTTCTCTAAGGGCCTCGGACATAAATGGCTATGGATATTACAAGAAAACGATTTTCCACTGGCCTACTGGCAGCCAGCACAGATGGCAAATGATAAGCCTTGATAATTGTCTTACCTACTGTTAGGAGTCCTAGTTTGCCCTTCAGGAAAATTTTAAGGGAACCCTAATTAGACTATGCAAACTGCCTCAAGGTGGCAACTCTCAATGGCCTGGGAGGAGTCTGTGTAAATGAGACAAGACCAGAGTTTGTAAATATTCTTACAAACATCATAAACAGTAAGTTGGGAACAGTGCTGAGGCTTGCCATCATTAGCACCCTTTTTCCTTTACAAACTTTTAGGTGCAAAGATTGCACAAAAGAGGCCCATAAAAATCTCCACAATAGGCCCCAGGTATATTGAATATCACTAACAATAATTACTCTAACTGCTGTCATCTGAGTTCACAGAAATGGCAGGAGCATTTTTTAATTACTTTATTAATGGTTTCAGAGAATTTATTCCAGTGCAGAGACCCCAAATTCAATAGAGAAGAAGCTTCCATGTTAGCGAGATTTGTAAAAATACAGCAACATCTGATGCAGCAATCCAAAATTATTCTCCTGTGCAGCCATGTTTAATCAGGGGAAATGTAGCCAGAGTAGATGACATCATTGTTTATCAGGCTAATAACTGTGACTTCACCCAGTTTAAACACACTGAAGACATTAATTGCAGAGGAGAGGTATTTTGTGGTACATCTAATTGGCTATTGACAGGTTGGAAAGCTTGAAGTCCTAGTTCTAATATGCTCTTAAATAAAGCAGTTAGTGAGTGCAGCTCTTCTCAAATTATTGTAATCCTGAAGGGTTCTGAACCTATCTATACTTTCTTTAGGAGAAGCACAAAGTCCACCTCCATTATTATCCAGTTAACTGATATGATGACCTTCTCTACAGAGTGGAAAGATTGTTGCGTTTATCATGGTGAAGTGAAGTGAAAGTTGCTCAGTCGTGTCCGACTCTTTGTGATTCCATGGATTATACAGTCCATGGAATTCTCCAGGCTAGAATACTGGAGTGGGTAGCCCTTCCCTTCGCCAGGGCATCTTCCCAACCCAGGGATCGAACCCAGATCTCCCACACTGCGGGCGGACTCTTTACCAGCTGAGCCATCAGGGAAGGGTTTATCATATGAAAGATGGAAATATAGACAGCTCTCTTATTGAGTGTTATGTCTGCTGAGAGAGGTCATGTTTTTCTAGTATCTTTCATGGTGAAGTTCTTAGTGTCTACATTTACACTTCAAAGGGAAGGGGTATGAGGAGAAGAGGGGAAGGGCAGAGAGAAAGAGTGAGGGCGAGAGAGAGAGGAACTAGATTTAATGTGCATGAAGACAGAGCACTGAGCAGTCACAAAGAAGAGTGTGCATGTGTGTGCATTTATTGGGACGATCTAATTCTGCTTAAGTATCTGATTGATTTCATCTAAAATTCTTGTCTGGATGCTTCTGAAATTATTTTTATATCTATACAATCAAAGTAAAAAGGAGAAATTACCTAAGACCCCAATGTACTCAATATCTATAATTAAATTTTACACATAGCTTTTATAAAATTCTAACCTTATCATCCTCATCATTCTCTATCATGACCCAGTAGAGAACAAACAAAAAATTACAAGGATTTCAAACACTAAAGATAAATTTCAGCTACATTCAGTAAATGTCTAAGAGAGGGTGGAAGAGAGAAAAAGAAAAGGAAATAGCACAAATAGGATTTTAAAAGGAATTTATGAAGCTATTTCTTTTTGGAGACTATTTTATATGATACCAAAATAAAAACAGAGAGCACAAATTCCTTTTTTAACATTTTGCCCTAAAGAGAATATCACACAGTCTTTTCTCACCAATGTTTGTAGGATGTTTGAGAGTATTAGAGACCTGAAATATAATATCAGTTTTTGATCTTTGATCTCAGTTTCTTGGGCTTTGTCAGGCTATTTCTCTCAGGGATTAAAAAAAAAAAAAAAGTCCTGGATCTCCTTGGGCAGAAATACTTTTGAACAGGAAATAATATACCAGAAAGCAATGCATTCAGAAACATTAGACATAATGTAAGAAGTCTCTTTGCTATATTATTTCTTGCAAGGTCACATCCACTTAACATTTAGAGAAGGAAGAGCTTGCACTTGAGCATTCATAGATCATAGTGCATTTTAAACTTCCTGAATTAGAACCAAGAATAGTCAGGCAAACATAATTTATTCCATTTCTGATTAAGCAATTACTTTCTAAATATGGTAAGAAGAACTCTCTGCATTGGTCATCCATAGAGCAAAAAGTGGAAACAAAGTTGATTCTAAAAATGCATGTTTTTCAAGAGAATGAAAAGACAGCCACAAACTGGTTGAAAAGATTTGCAAAGGATACATCTCATAAAGAACTATTATCCAGACTATATAAAGAACTCTTAAAAATTAACAATAAGAAACCAAACAACCCAACTAAAAGTGAGCAAAGTATCTTAACAGACACCTCACTGAAGAAGGTATACAGATTGCAAGTAAGCACATGAAAATATATTCAACATCATGTCATTAGCAAATTGCAAATTAACAGTGAAATATCACTACATATCTATCAGAAGGACCAAAATACTGATGGTGTCAAATGTTGGCAAAGACATACAGCAACAGAAACTCTCATTCACTGCTGGTGAGAATGTAAAATTGTACAGCCACTTTGGAAGACAAAAATAAGCATGCTCTTAGCATACAATCCTGCAATCGTCCTCCCTGATTTACCGCCAAAGAGTTGAAAACTTATGTCCACACCAAAATCTGCACATAATGGCTTAGAACAACTTTGTTGGTAACTGCCAAAACTTAGAAACAACCAGGAAAGACATCCTTCCGTAGATGAATTGATACTGTGGTACATCTAGACAATGGAATAGTATTCAGCACTAAAAATAAACGAGCCCTCAAGTCATGAAAAGACATGAAGGAAACTTAAATGCATGTTAGTGAAAAAAGCCAATAAGAAAAGGCTACACACTGTATGGTTCCAACATTCTGGAACAGGAAAAACTGTGAAGGCAGTAAAAGGATTAGTGCTTCTCAAGGGTTGGGGCAGAGGATGACAATGTAGAGCACAAAGGATTTCTAGGACAATCTCTTCTGTAAAATACTAAAATAGTAGGTACATATCATCATAAATTTATCCAGTTCCATACAATATACAATGCCTAGAGTGTACAGTAATATAAACCAAGGACTCTGGGTGATAACCATGTGTTCACCCATTTTAACAATGCATGTGGGATGTGAATAGTGGGGCAGGCTGTGTATGTGGGAGAGCAGAGCTCTTTGGGTACTCTCTGTACTTTCAGTTCAATTTTGCTCTAAAGGTAAAACTTCTCTAAAACATAAAGCTTATTAATTGCAAGAAAAAGCATATTTATATTCCCTATTGCTATTTTCTCCTTTCAATGTGAACTGCTGCTCTTGCTGCTAAGTCGCTTCAGTCGTGTCTGACTCTGTGCAACCCCAT
Source organism: Oreotragus oreotragus (assembly GCA_006410675.1). Taxonomy (NCBI): domain Eukaryota; kingdom Metazoa; phylum Chordata; class Mammalia; order Artiodactyla; family Bovidae; genus Oreotragus; species Oreotragus oreotragus. Next base: position 444,948 of record SJYX01004478.1, read on the forward strand.
AGACGGCAGCCCACCAGGCTCCCCTGTCCCTGGGATTCTCCAGGCAAGAACACCGGAGTGGGTTGCCATTTCCTTCTCCAATACATGAAAGTGAAAAGTGAAAGTGAAGTCACTCAGTCGTGTCCGACTTTTAGAGACTCCATGAACTGCAGCCTACCAGGCTCCTCCGTCCATGGGATTTTCCAGGCAAGAGTACTGAGTGGGGTGCCATTGCCTTCTCCGTAAATGTGAACAAGTACGTGTAAATTAAGTGCTTTCTTCAATCCAACCTTAATTTTGTAACACTTTCTTATTTTTAACCATTAAAAGAGAAGGGGAGTGGAGAGATCCCTTCCATCTCAAGGTTGACCCCTGTACAGGTGAAACAGACCTGTCCACAGATTCTCCTTCAGGCTCAGGATTGTTATTCTACTAGAGATTACTAACCTCACCAGCTTTTATATATTAGACACGTTAGCAAGCAATAGTATAGCATCAGTGTTGGTGATTTTGAGCAATGCTGCCTTGACTTTGAACCTCTTCATTGCTTTCTAGCTCACAGAAAAGTATTTATATGAATTGACTTCACTATGGCCAGAGGAGACAAGATACTCAGATGAATTATTGACAACAAGGGTATTTGGGGCAAAATATTCCTCTAACTACCCTTTATAATAGAATAATTCTTCTATATTTGTTTACTTGCCAAAATCATCTTAACATACATTGTTGTTGTTATTGTTTGTAATTTCCTCTTATGTTCTAATTAGTTACAAGGTAATTCAGTCAGGATACAGATACTTTGGAAACATATGGGACAAAAGGGGCTGGAAAGAAATTCAGAGGCTATTGTGACTTAGTTGAAATTGATGGTCAAATAGTTTTGATCATCAAAAAGACAATTTATGATGTCCCTGGTACTAGGAATTTAGTAGCTGAAAATAACTTAACATTTCATTACCATTTTTATTGCCATTTTGGAAAACACATCATGAACTCAAAACAGCCAGTCAACCACATTTATTGAGCATCACAGCATAAAGAGCCTAGCATTTGATGGTGTGGGAAGAATACAGAAGTAGCTGTTCATAGATCCAAAATCTGCCTTGCAGATGCTTATCATCTTATGATAATTTGAGACCCAACAAAGTTGAGTATGATTTCCTCCAAAAGGAGGCTATCAGTATTTAAAAGGACCAAAATAGCTAATGTCATCTCACTACCATGAAGAGCAGGCAGGCTATGGAACCATGCATACAGAACCATATAAATAAGATGTATAGGTTACACCATAACGGTAATGGTTGCTATCTGTCATAGCTGAATTACAGGTGATGTTGGCTCTCTATGTGGCTTTCTGAAAGTTTTCAATATTAAGCATGCATACTGTCTTTATAAGGAAAGGATATTTTATGTTTAAAATAAAAGGAGGGGAGAGTTATTGCTATGAATCAAAAGTATATACAAGTTTTAGTGATTTGATAAGTCTCAGAAAAATTCTTCTCAGTGAAACAATATTAGAAAAAATAATAATTGGAGAGAGTTGTAAGAGACAGGAGATAAATATCTTTCCTTTCCTTTAAGTAGCATGAATATGAAATTGCCACAGACTCAAACCGAAGGGTTAATTATAATTTGAGCCAGAAGGGGGCAGCAAGGAGCTATTCATGGGGGAAGAAATATATATATAAATACATATTCATTCTAGAGGTCTTTAGGCTGGAAAGGGGAGGTAGTGATAAAGTCAGCCAGCGATTACACAGAATAGGGGCAAAACCAAACATGGCCACGAGAGGGAACTGATGGGGCCAGACGTCACTCCAGCTGCCGAGAGAACTAAAAGCCTTCAGGGCAGCATCGGCCAAAGCTGAATTCTGTGGCAGGTTTAGGTACCAAGACGGAAACATCTGAAAAGAGGGATGGACGTGAGTCTGAGTGAACTTCGAGAGATGGTGATGAACAGGGAGGCCTGGCGTGCTGCGATTCATGGGGTCGCTAAGAGTCGGACACGACTGAGCGACTGAACTGAACTGAACTGAACTGAAATGTCTAAAAAGATTGCTTCATGAGGTGGTATCTAGAGCAGGAACCAAGTCATTATTGTTTCAAGTGTCAGGAGCCAGTGAGGCCCCATGAAAGCGTCTGATGAACAGAGCTCTAAATGAAGCCTCTAGATCGGCAAACACACAGCCCCGTCCTGACGCCTCTCAGACTGCGCGCCCAGAGAACCGCGCGATACCTGGGTGGAGCGTGGAGCGTGTGGTTGACCTGTTTGTGAACCCGGACCGAATTTAAAGGCACAGTCCACATCCGGCCATGCCAGCCACACTCACAAAAGAAATCCTCCTGATTATCAGCCATGGAACTGATTTTGAATCTGGTTTAATTCTAAATATTGAGTACTCAATATTTTCGTTGGGAGCTAGTAATACAACAAATTTGCGTTAGATGGAATATTCATTTTTTTATTACCCCACCCTGGAGAGGCAGTAGCCCTCTTTTCCTTCCTTTCCCTTGTTCCCTGCTGAGATTAGAGGCAGTGTTGTCCATAGGTTAGGAGCACAGAGCTAGAATTCAGATCATAGTATCTTCGAGCGCAAATCCTAACCGTAAAACTGTTGCATAATTTCTCTAAGTCCTAGTGTCCCTACCTTAAAAACAATCCAAATATCAAAAGTCAGTTCAGCTCAGTTGCTCAGTTGTGTCTGACTCTTTGTGACCCCATGGACTGTGGTGAAGAACAAATGATACAGCCAATTTATATAAAGCATTTTGTGAGGTGCCCAGAACAGTGTAGGTGTTTGATAAAAGTGGGCCATATTTTTCCATCCTTGGCTATGTACCCCAACAAACTAACAAATCCTAAAGTAGTGTCTTTTCGTGAGATTCATTAGAAGACAGGCTGCCAGTCTTCCCACTCCTCTATTTTTCCTAGGACATGTTTTAAGTATTTATAATTGCTATTGAGATTGGTGATAATTTCCATTTCACAAATTGGCTTTTCTTACAACTATGCTCAAAGTCCTCTTTAAATGGTTCTTAAATGTATTATTTATGCAAAATTTCTCATGTAACATCTAAAAAGGCTAAATTTCAAATGATTTCAGAGTAAAAGGAGGACCAAATATTGAATAAAAGGCCTCTCCCAACCAGTGATATCAAGATGCTTATTTGAAACTAGGTCATGAGCCTGCCCAAAGAAAGGAAGCCCTGAAATGTCTCTGAAGCCAACAGGCAGAAGTTTTTTTTATGAAAAAGGCAGAATCCACCATGGGGAATTGGGCTAAATGTAGGACTGATAGAATACTCTGAAACTATATTTTCTTGCCTTTAGCAAAATTACTGAACCCCTTGAGATCCTATGGCTATAAATTTGATGCTGCTGACAAGAATATCAAATCTACCTGTAAAAATAGTGTAAGTGCAGAGTAATGGTTATATAGCGCTTTGGAAATAAGTCTAAACACCTTCTAGAATGTTCTTCAGTCAAGAATAAAAATGCATTTTGTAAAAGCTCAAATGAGTATTCTGCTGTGAAAATAAAGCCTCTGGGTCAACTTAGTATCACTGACAAAACTACAGCTGCAATATCAGTAGTTGAAAGAACAATTTGGACTTACTCAAATATGAGCCCTTAGAAGGCAATAAATAACTTTATCATTTTGACAGGTAAGTCACCTGAGGTGCTTTAAACAGAAATAGGACACTGTCTTTGTGACTGAATGCTTTCATCTGAAGACTTCTCTTCTTATAGCTACAATACTACCTTGAATTCAAGTGACATTTGTTTACTAAAAATATAAAAGAGCTCCCATTTCCTTGTCTTTGTTTGCACTAATGTCCAAGGAGTTTTTCTTACATGTCACCAGCAAGACCTATGCCTCCACAAATTATCATGACTCAGGAACAGGAAAAAGTAGGGGAAATGAACTCTGAATTCAACATCAAGGTCCATCAAAAAAAAAAAAAAACAAAACTGCAATAATGCATTCAGGACTTTGCTAAGAAACAAGCAGAAACATCTTTGCCCCTCACTCCACATTGTCCTCTCCTCTGGGGCCACTGGAGGAGCACTGTGCCATAGGTAACATGAGATCACCAGGGACAACTTCACTGAACAAAGAATAGAACTACTGATATCCGCAGACGATCTCATATCCTTTCCAAGCAGTTTCACGTGTATTATCACACACATCAAAAGCTATTTTCTGTTTTTGCAACGGAGGAAACTCAGATAGAGAGAAGCTAAATGTCTAGTGCCCTGTTATGCTATCCTGTTTATTCATGTCAACTCATAGAGACAAGCATCCAGCCAATGGTCACAGACATCATTCAAAAGGCATTTGCAGGTTGGAAATGGGAAATCTGAAAGTAATTGAAACTGGACAGTGTTCTCATTCCTACAGGGTTTCTGAGGAACCTTGATATTTAAGAGCAAGGGCCAAAGATAGAATGACATTTAACCAGGCAACAATGTCTTTGTGAAGCCTTGACCTAACTGTATTTCTGTACTAAGGAGGACTAGCTCCATTTTTATTCCTATGAATTCTTTCTCTTGTAAAGTGGGTGTGTTTGATGACAGTGTAATTGATGATATAGATGACAAGGTATGAAGTTTACATGGTATTTTTGTAAAATATTTGTGTCACTTCATTCCTAACAGAAATATCCCAGGTCTTTTGCACAGAACATCAAATTTGATACAGAAAACTGGTGGCAAAAACAAGTTAGTTAGGAGGATTGCAGAGAATTCAGCAACGTTATCTGACAGTGACCACAGTTATGTCAAAATTAGTATTTTAAGTATTCATTTCCCCTCAGATATGCCAGATATCCAACATGATTTGAATATGGATGATATTAGCTACTTAAAACAGAATCTCTAAAGCATTCTAATGGCGAGAACCAAGAAGAAGCTTTTGGAGCACAATATTGTCCAATTTGTAAAAACTACTGTAGAGACATTTTGCTTACGAATCTACTTTGGTGGGGATCCCTTCGGTCACATCACATTCCATCAGTCCAAATAAAATGAGGGCTGGCAGCATTCCAAAAAGTAGTGACACCGCACCCAGCTTTTATTTAGAAGTGGTACCTCAGGGGCTCCTTACAAATATTTTCTCAGAAAATCCACCTCATCACTCAGCTTCATGTTCTGGTTAAGCTTCAGAACACAGGATATCTTTGAGTTGCTTATGTATACCCTGCTGTTTCTTGTCTCTCCGTGTGTGAGTTTTCCTAAGCTCCTCCATGGAACTGCTGCCTGGCATCCAGTTGTTTGATGAGCTGACATTAGCTCCTCATAGAAGTACCCTAGATAACAGCCTGCAGAGTCACAAGTAAATATAAGTTCCTGATACAACTTTCCTAGTGGTAAATAATCTCCCCAGCTTCCCAGGACCTTTCCCTTATGTTCAGAGCTTACTAAAACTGCTGCTCTTTAGTTTGAATTGACCAGTCTGGCCTTAGCCTGGGAGCCCCAAGGCCCTCCATCCGTGGGCCCTAATAAAGGCACATGGCCCAGCCCTGCTGATCTCTCTGCCTGCATCCTGCCTTGATCTCCCTATGTGGCCACCTGAAGCAGAACGCAGACCTGTGAGTAATAATTTCTCTCCTTCCATCTTTTGTGCTGTTGTACTGAACAGTGGCTCAGCCTCTACTTGTGTGTGTGTGTGTATTAGTCACTCAGTCGTGTTCAACTCTCTGCAACCCCTGAACTATAACTCACCAGGCGCCTCTGTCCATGGCATTCTCCAGGCAAGAATACTGGAGTAGGTTGACATGCCCTTCTCCAGGGGATCTTCCTGATCCAGGGAATGAGCCTGCACTCCTGGCAGATTCTTTACCATCTGAGCCACCAAGGAAGCCCCAGCCTCTACTTAACAGTGTTAATTTAACAAGGTCAGGACGCTCTTCTTTTGCTTAATATGTTCTTTTTGCCAGAAATGTCTTTCTTCTGCTTGCTTCTAAATTTATTATCTTCAGTCATCTTGTCTGAAAACAGATTCTGAATTGTGAAGAGGAAGTTTACTGGGGAGTGCCTCTGCAGGAAAGTTAAGATAGGAGGATGGGCCAGAGAGGGATAGGACTGAAAAACAGAAGCCTCAAAGGATCCCAGGGTACGCTCTGGAGCTAAAATGGACCTTTAGCACTTTCCTGCCATGAAGAAAGGGGGCTGGGCTTTTAATTATCCCCCATTAACAAGTCAGGAGATGCCAGAGTCTCCATGAGAGGGCATGACTTGACCCAGGCAGCTGTCTTCTGATGGAGCCAATGGCTTCCGCTGTTTCCAGCACTGAAAGAGTGCCTCAGGATGCACCACACCTGGCCACTTACGACCCATTCTTTACGACGCTCAGGCATCACACCCTCTGAAAAATCAAGAAGGCTTTGCAAACATTCCCCAGGCTCTACATAAGACAAACACCCTGAGTGACCCCATGAACTTTCTACCTACCTCTACGTTCCTTACTCTGTCACACCACAGTTATCTGCAGATTTCCCTGCCTCCCTCATTAGAATGTGGGCTTTGAGCTTTAGGATCTTTCCTTGCTTACCTTAGTATCTTATACTACCCAACATATGACCTAATACTTGGCAGGTGCTCCATATATGTGGTTGAATAAATGAATAAGTATGTGCTTGACCTTGCTCTATAAATCCTTTGTTCATCTAATGAACAGTTTAGGGCACAATACACCTGTAGTTTAGGGCACAAATGGGATGTCCAGTGGTTGTGAGATGCATTAACACGGGAAGTTTTGAGAGTGCTAAAATATGTCAATATTTACTTTTTTAAAAACAAAGGAAAACACATTCAAGGTAATGTCTATAATAACATGGCTTTCAATCATTTGCATTTCAATATTTTCCCATGAAAGGCCTTCTCGGTGACTCAGACAGTAAAGAATCTGCCTGCAATGCAGGAGACCTGGGTTCGATCCCTGGGTCAGAAAGATCCTCTGGAGAAAGGAATGGCAACCCACTCAAATATTCTTGCCTGAAGAATTCCATGGACTGGGGAGACTGGCGAGCAACAGTCCATGTGTTTGCAAAGAGTTAGACATGACTGAGTGACTATCACTTCACATGTTCCCTTGAGTGGGAGGAAAAAGAGTGAGTTTCCATCTACAGAAGTAGGGAACACATAATGCCAAATCCTAGTCCATCTATTCTACAGCCACTAATAAACAGCCTCTAATAGTTTTGGGGATTTCAAATGACTCATGAAGCTTTAGTTTTCCCTAAAAATCCTATATATTTCCTGGAAGTCTACTGTGACTGTTACCATTAGCTTCCCTTCCTTTCACAGTGAAGAATCCAGAAGTGTAAAGAGTACTGTTTTAAGAGTACCTCAATTTTAGCCAATAGTTTCAACAATCTAGTTTGAAGGTCTTCGTAGAACCACAGCAGTTTTAATTCCTCATTTTACCTTTGCCCCCACCTGATGCGTGTGTTACCAGGCAAGAAAAACAAAACAGGCAATGAGTTCACCATGAGGGAAAGAGGAGCAAGCTATTCCAGGAGCTCAGTAATATAGCACTTTTTCATTTTCCCAAAGAAACACAGAAACAGAGGGAGAAAGGATGAAACGAAGTTGTACTCTTTCTCCAAAACAAATACTCAGAGGTGAAGATGCCCTGGAGTAGGAAATGGCAACCCACCCCAGTATTCTTGCCTAGAGAATTCCATGAACAGAGGAGCCTCGTGGGCTACATACAATCCATGGGGTCACAAGAAGTCGGACACAACTGAGCAACTCACACATACTTCTAGGAAACGTGGTCTGCAGGGAAAATTAATTTTGAGGAAAAGAGTGCTTTGCTCATAATGTATTGCAAGCACTCTCCTGACTGAGCTTCCAGCTGCTCCTGGGTCATTTGGCTAATGGCATATACCTCCTCTCCCGCTAAGTGGGCAATGACAACTCTAGTTAGTTCTTCTTCAACTGACTGTTTAGACCAAAGAAGAGAAAGAATGATCTAATTATGGATGTTTAAAGGCACTATTAAGTGCTTTGCTTTCTACCAAAAAAACAGAGGAGAGTTTTCAAGTGGGACTAATAAGATCGAGTTTTGTTTCAGGTTCTGCAGTAACTCACTGTGGTATGAGGAAGTTCTTTCATGTCTCTCAATCTCAGTTTTCTTACTGGTAAAATCTGAGGGCTGGACAGCTTGAGTTTTAACATCATGTTTAGATTCTATGACTTCAGAGGGACTGTGATAAGATGGTTCTGAGACCATGGAGCCAAACGGCCTGAGCTCAGATGGAAACATACCTCTCTCAGCTGTGTGAACTTGGGAAAGTCATCCCACCACTGGGCCCACTTTCTTCATTGCAAAAGATGGTACTATTTATCTTACTGATATATGAAATGTCTCAACATATATAGAGAATGTAAATGCTTCTTTCTAAGGCCCACTTGACTTCACATTCCAAGATGTCTGGCTCTAGATTAGTGATCACATCCTCATGATTATCTGGGTCTTGAAGATCTTTTCTGTACAGTTCTTCTGTGTATTCTTGCCACCTCTTCTTAATATCTTCTGCTTCTGTTAGGTCCATACCATTTCTGTCCTTTATCGAGCCCATCTTTGCATGAAATGTTCCCTTGGTATCTCTAATTTTCTTGAAGAGATCTCTAGTCTTTCCCATTCTGTTGTTTTCCTCTATTTCTCTTCATTGATCGCTAAAGAAGGCTTTCTTATCTCTTTTTGCTATTCTTTGGAACTCTACATTCAGATGCTTATGTCTTTCCTTTTCTCCTTTGAGTTGGACATGACTGAGCAACTGAACTGAACTGAAATGCTTCTTAACCTATTATAACTACTATGTAATAATAATCTACTTATTAACTAGCAACCTATAAAGAACACTATAGTAACTTAGATTTGTTTTCACTATGGGTCAAACCAGAAGTGGTTCTTTTTTTTTTACTGTAATGTAAAAAGTCAACAAATCATGTCCTTGCTCTGGGTACTCAGATTGTAAAAAAGAATTTACCAAATGTGGATTTCACCCTCATATTCTCTGAAGAGTCTGCTTAGAGTCTCCAGAATTATGTTAACTTGTGGATTCCACAGGTGCCCTCCTCTGCCACATTCTAGGTCCTCCTTTCAGATGAATGACTTAAGAAATTGCCTAAGAAATTGCCCGTTTTCACTTGGACCATTCCAAATATGTTGATAAATTTCAAAGGCTGCTTGATTACATGTAAGAGATCAAGATATCTATGTTATAAAATTTCCCCTAGTCCCTTAAAAACATGAATATTCGTGAAAAATTACCAGAAAACGTCTAGAATTCCTAGATTGTAGCCTTTACCTATAATAGACCCAGCATATATAGAAATCATATTACTGGAAGAACTACACAATCTACAGTAGCCAGTTGTTAGCGGGGCTGCCAGAGAGCAATGTGTTCCCTTCTGAAATTACACGCTTATTGCTCATGTTGTTTTATTTGTTCTAAAGGTTAAACTTTTGCTGCCCTTAAAATATTGTATGTCATTCTTTGAAAATCATATTAAAAATGCTGAATTCAGTGCTTTATTTCCATATAACTTACTAGTTGGAAGGAGAAAGAGTCATTCTTTACATTTTGTTCTCTCAGTGGAAAGAGATCATTTAGAAACAATAGCATCTACTTTTCTAAACAAGGGAGTTATTTCCATCCTGGGGCTCATATGTCTGAGAATAAGCCAAACATTTAATGGTTTTTTTTACTGAGCCAAGAACCATTTGAAGTGTGTTCTAAAACCAAAGGACAGGAGAAAGGAGTAAAAGAGAATTTTAGCAACTGACTTTAACTAGAAAGAAAAAGCTAAAAATGTTCCAACTGTGGCCTTTTGGAAGTTATTTCAAATCTACCCAAACAGCAAATGTTTTTCAGGTGACATGTAAGAACCTGTTGAATTCAAAATTTATCCAAATCGCCCTCAGGGCCAAAATGAACAGGTAGACTCATTTCAACTTGTCCTTCTTGTGAGCATTTCTGAAAATATACCTTCAGAAATAATGACATATTTTAGCACCATCCTTCCTTTTTCTGAAACTATTAAGTTATTATAAGCTAAGTACATATTCTCTGAATTAATAATATGCTATTTTCAAAGTCAACATTCTTGTTAATTTGCATGAGTTTCTGTTTTCCTTTGGAACACACACACGCTGGCTGTTCCCTAGCACTCTCTTGCAGATGAATCTTCTTCTTATCATGCTTACTACAGAACTGGAGATGTCATAGCCCTACTGCGAGGGAAAGAAAGCTGCTCTTATTCCGGGACTGGGGTGGTAGGAAGCTATTGGAGCATGTCTTCACATATTTCTGCTTTTGTGAATACTGATTTTCAGCTGGGGCACAGTTCATTCTGCAACACCCCTCATCCCTGCCCTGGAAAATTGAGAATGATGATATGTCAAGACCATATGAGCCACACCATTATAATATAGAATCATAGGGTATTAATGCTGGAAGGAATTGCTGTTACTCTAGCTCATATGCCTAATTTTATAGATAAGAAAACTGAGGTGTAAATAGACTAAATATTTTGTAGCTTAATAAAGAATAAGATCTGGAACTCAGGTCTCCTGACATTCTCTCCTATGACATCTCTCCTGAACATCTCTCCTGATATTCTCATTGTGTCATCTTGCAACTTGCAAAATGTATTTGTTAAACAGTTTAATTATGTCTCAAATCTAATTTTCTCTCTTTTTCCAAGTAAAGCCAGCTTTCTATCAATATGTCTAATGTGAGTAATCCATTAGCTATGGTTATTCTGTCTCCCTAATATAGTGATCCTCACCAGGGACTGATTTTGTGTAAGACAGTTTTTCCACAGTTGAGATGATTCAAGCACATTACATGTATTGTGGACTTTAATCTAATGTCACTAGTGATCTGACAGGAGGTAGCAATCTATGGCCAAGAGGTTGGGGACCCCTGCCCTAATGGACAGAACTATAAGAAGGGGTAGTTTTATGTTTTATTTCCATCATTTGATTTAAATGTGACTCTACCAGTTGGTATCATGATCTGGTAGTATAGAATGTCAATGGAGAATTGCTATCTCTTTGAATAACTTTTAATTTTAGGATTTGATGAAATGGATACAGGAAGTCTGTTTGGGGAGATTAATGAAGTAAAGCAGAATCTCCAGTAACCACTGAGTTTATCAAAATGGAGTGGTCACGTGGATCAGAAAACAGAGGTGCAGATATATATCAGAAACTGGAAACAGGCATCAAAACATTAAGACAGACAAAATGAAAGCACTACCTTTCTGATTTTTTTTTTTTCTCCTTGGGAGGAAAATGCTGGTCAGTCCCCGAGCTCAGTGTCAGTCCCTGTCTCTTGTCCAAATTTTTTGAAAACTTGGGCTTCCCTGGTGGTTCAGCTGGTAAAGAATCTGCCTGCAGTGCAGGAGACCCAGGTTCCCTGGGCTGGAAATCTCCCCTGGAGGAAGGAAATGGCCATCCATTCTAGTGTTCTTGCTTGGATAAATCCATGGACAGAAGATCCTGGCTGGCTACAACCCATGGCGTCTCAAAGAGTCAGACACTACTGAGCAGCTAACGCATTCACTTTCGCTTTCTCAGAAAACATTATCTGGTCATATGCACTCTCCCAAATTCCAACCCCAAATCTAGAAGTGTTGTTCTAGGAAGGATATAAGGAACTGTCAGGAGCTCTGTAGATCAGTTTCTATGCTTGTTGGAAGCAAAAATAGCATCTTAAAAAAACACTGAGGTGGTGAAGTAGGGGCAGCAGAATTTAGGGAAAGTGAGAAGAGAGTCTGGAGTCTGTTCTTCTCTGATGACCAGGGCTACTTGGGAACCTGACCCTCTTGCCACCTCTGTCTGATACTTTAGCACCTGGAATTGAGGGGAGTCCCGTCTTCCTCTTCAGACATGCATTTAAGACCTGTTTTCTGCCATAGCCCTTTCTCAGCTTCTTGCTTGCATGCCAACCCCTCTTTTCTCACATCACACTGGAGACTTTACCAATTATACTAGACTCCAACTTCACGTGCTCTTGTTGTCCAAATCCTACCCGTCATGCAATTGAACTAAAACAGCCATTTATTTGTTTGGAATTGAGTTCTAAAGTTGTCAAACTCCCCCTAAGACTGCTGTTCCTTCCCATGTCCATATTTACCCCAAACTCCTCTCCTTTCCACATTACCTTTCATACTCAGAGTGCTGTGGAGCCAGTATGTTAACACCAGGTGAGAGTTTGGAGACAGAAAACTGGCTTCACTTCCAGCTTTCACAGATGTGGTTATATTCATCACAGATGAAGATAACAACCTCTTTTACAAAAGCTGGCTATTGGCTAAAACTACTTTTTTCACCTCTTGAAAGCTATCTGATACGTTTAGACCAATGTCTTCAAAATGGGGTACAAGCACAATACTTGGTGTGAAGGCACTATTAAGACTTCCATTTGTATCTATTTTTATTTCTTCCTTTTTATTATCTACTCTTACAAACATTAAATAATGTACATAGATTAGTAGAGTAGTATCTGTGTATCATTTATAGATAGATAAGATTTTCACTGATAGAAGCATATGACCAAAACTTCAGTAGACTACTACCTTATTGGAGCAAGCACCTGGTAGCGCAGAGTAAGTAATCAATAAATTATACTAGAGTGATTTGTTAATAGATGGATAAAGCAAATGAAACTACTACTGTGCTCTGGGGCATGAAAAGTCTTTCTTCATCAATCAGTCCCACTTGTACCCAGTTCATTTTTAGTATCATCACTCCTAAAAGTGTTCAGGTAAAAGGAATTTTGTCTTCTAGAGAAAGTTATGTCAGTAGAATGGCAATGCATGGGCTATAAAGTAACATAGATGAAACTAACGAAAAAGTCAAATTTTGTGGGCAAAACTCTCAGTGAGATCTGAGGAGAACCTTGGGGTGTATTTCAACTGATTTAAAGGGACTTTAATTTTCTCATTTCAGAATTACTGAGAAAGTCCACACTCAAGTCACCTTGTTTGTTGGAAAGAAGAAATCTCCTCAGAATAGCTTATTCCTTGACATGAGGTTTTGAAATATTTAGTTTCACTTAGAAATGTCCACATGGATTTAACGGTAAACAGTCTAGAATTTAAATGAAGCATAAAATGACAGGTTGATTGTCTTATGTGGCTATGAGTTAGAACCTTTGAAGTTATCACATGCATGTTCTATACTCAGTGAAGACTATTCTTGTGAGACTCACATAAGTGGCATGATTTCGACAATGTATTACAAACCAATGATAATGTAAAATAATTAATGCAAGGTAAAATACCTTGTAAGATATAAATAATGTAATAGCAATGCAGAATAATCTGGAATTTGCCAGAGGACTATATTTGAAGCACAAAGTCTGTAAGCGCTAATCGAGTGACTCTTTATGATCAGCCACACCACTTTAACTCAGTGTGGAATTGTTGCTGTCCTTTCATCATTTGAACAAGAGTAGCTACTTTTATTTTGAGAACCAACTATTCAGTGAGAAATAGAACTTAATAACAGTTTTCTATAGAAAACTCATGCATTTTCAAGGAAATTGGATTCTGGAGAAACACAGGTGTCTGCAAAACTTTCTTGTAAGGATTTCAGAAAGTTCTTTGGAAAATACTTCACCTTCAGAACTACTGGTGATAATCCTATTATGGAGCTCCTACTATGTGTTAAGCTTTGTCCTAGGTGCTTTAATTAACTTTTCATTAGTCCTTCAAATAATCCCACAAAATTGAAAGCTGAGATTTTGAGAGATTAAAGGCTTGCTAAAGGACACAAAGTTTGGAAGTTGTGATGCTAGATTTTAAAGGTAGGCCTATCTCATTCCAAATCCTCTGCTCTTTAAAACTATCTCACTTATTGACAAATTTTTAGTTATTCAAAGTCCAAGAACTACTACGATAATGTATGTACTTTGTCCCATATGTCTGTTATGAATCTGGGCATTTCTAAGGTGAAAAAGGGGAGCAGAGAGTGAGAAGCTCATGTGAAGACATGTAACACTGCACTAACATTCTCCTTTTATCCACAGCCTAAAATTGCTTCTCAAGGTAGTAAAATATTCAAAGTGAAGATTTTCCCAAAATATTTGGTGGTAACATTGCCATGAGAAGTAATGGCAGAATATGAATGATAGATATGAAAACATCTAGTGAAAAGAACATAATTCTGAACCTCTCATGAAGAGTGATCTTTGGAGGATAGGAGAGGGTGTTGATTATCTGCCTTTACCATAGTAAGTAAAGGAACCTTGGACTTTCAGTGCCTGGGAAAAGAGAGAGACTATGTGAGTGATCAAGACTGTTGGAGAGAAACTCTGAGGGAGGACTCAAAATCCAGAGAGCAAAAGAAAAGGTGGAGTAAGTGTGGTTGGGAAGGATGGTGAGGTTCGAGAAGAGCACGCTCTGAGAAGCTGAGATGAGAACTGTCCTAGATATGCCAGTCCTCCACAAGCAGACTGCTTCTCATGTGCAGACTCTCAAATTTGCAGTCAATCTCAGTATAAATGGAAAGTAAAGGTGCTATCCCGTCTCCTGCCTGCTCAAGTGTGGCACATGACCTCTGCAGCCAGTCAGAAGCCTTGCCAGGACTTCAGAACTTTCAATTCAGTTCAGGCGCTCAGTTGTGTCAGAATCTTTGTGACTCCATGGAGCACTGCACGCCAGGCCTCCCTGTCCATCACCAACCCCCAGTCTACCCAAACTCACGTCCATTGAGTCAGTGATGCCATCCAACCATCTGATCCTCTGTCATCCCCTTCTCCTCCTGGCTTCAGTCTTTCCCAGAATCAGGGTCTTTGCCAAGGAGTCAGTTCTTTGCCATAGGGTGACCAAAATATTGTAGTTTCAGCTTCAGCATCAATCCTTCTAATGAATATTCAGGGTTGATTTCCTTTAGGATTGACTGGTTGAATCTCCTTGCAGTCCAAGAGAATCTCAAGAGTCTTATCCAACACCACAGCTCAAAAGCATCAATTCTTTGGTGCTTAGCTTTCTTTATAGTCCAACTCTCACGTCCATACATGACTACTGGAAAAACCATTGCTTTGACTAAACAGACTTTTTTTTGGCAAAGTAATGTTTCTGCTTTTTGATATGCTGTCTCAGTTCAGTTCAGTTGTGATCCCATGGACTGCAGCACACCAGGCCTCCCTGTCCATCGCCAACTCCTGGAGGTTACTCAAACTCACGTTCATTGAGTCAGTGATGCCATCCAACCATCTCATCCTCTGTTGTCCCTTTATCCTCCCACCTTCAGTTTTTCCCAGCATCGGGGTCTTTTCAAATGAGTTAGTTCTTTGCATCAGGTGGCCAAAGTATTGGAGTTTCAGCTTCAGCATCAGTCCTTCTAATGAATATTCAGGACTGATTTCCTTTAGGATGGGCTAGTTGGATCTCCTTGCAGTCCAAGGGACTCTCAAGAGTCTTCTCCAATGCCACAGTTCAAAAGT
Source organism: Oreotragus oreotragus (assembly GCA_006410675.1). NCBI lineage: Eukaryota > Metazoa > Chordata > Mammalia > Artiodactyla > Bovidae > Oreotragus > Oreotragus oreotragus. Next base: position 460,401 of record SJYX01004478.1, read on the forward strand.
ATCAATTCTTTGGCACTCAGCATTCTTTATAGTCCAACTGTCACATCCAGACATGACTACTGGAGAAACCATAGCTTTGACTAGACAGACCTTTGTTGGGAAAGTAATGTCTTTGCTTTTTAATATGCTGTCTATGTTAGTCATAGCTTTTCTCCTAAGAAGCAAGTGTATTTTTATTTCATGGCTATAGTAACCATCTGCAGTGATTTTGGGGCCCCCAAGTCCAAGGGACTCTCAAGAGTCTTCTCCAATGCCACAGTTCAAAAGTATCAATTCTTTGGCACTCAGCATTCTTTATAGTCCAACTGTCACATCCAGACATGACTACTGGAGAAACCATAGCTTTGACTAGACAGACCTTTGTTGGGAAAGTAATGTCTTTGCTTTTTAATATGCTGTCTATGTTAGTCATAGCTTTTCTCCTAAGAAGCAAGTGTATTTTTATTTCATGGCTATAGTAACCATCTGCAGTGATTTTGGGGCCCCCCAAAATAAAGTCTGTCACTATTTCCATTGTTTTCCCATCTTTGCCATGAAGTGATGGAACCAGATGCCATGATCTTCAGTTTTTGAATGTAGAGTTTTAAGTCAACTTTTGCACTCTCCTCTTTGACTTTCATCAAGAGGCTCTTTACTTCTTCTTCACTTTCTACCATAAGGGTGGTATCATCTTTAGATTTTTATTGAATGACAACAATGAATGGGATCAGGTAGAGATGACTCACAGTAGTTGCAATGTAATGCATTCTCCAAGGGCCCATGGAGCCATCAAAGACTTTACCAATTATACTAGACTCCAACTTCACGTGCTCTTGTTGTCCAAATCCTACCCGTCATGCAATTGAACTAAAACAGCCATTTATTTGTTTGGAATTGAGTTCTAAAGTTGTCAAACTCCCCCTAAGACTGCTGTTCCTTCCCATGTCCATATTTACCCCAAACTCCTCTCCTTTCCACATTACCTTTCATACTCAGAGTGCTGTGGAGCCAGTATGTTAACACCAGGTGAGAGTTTGGAGACAGAAAACTGGCTTCACTTCCAGCTTTCACAGATGTGGTTATATTCATCACAGATGAAGATAACAACCTCTTTTACAAAAGCTGGCTATTGGCTAAAACTACTTTTTTCACCTCTTGAAAGCTATCTGATACGTTTAGACCAATGTCTTCAAAATGGGGTACAAGCACAATACTTGGTGTGAAGGCACTATTAAGACTTCCATTTGTATCTATTTTTATTTCTTCCTTTTTATTATCTACTCTTACAAACATTAAATAATGTACATAGATTAGTAGAGTAGTATCTGTGTATCATTTATAGATAGATAAGATTTTCACTGATAGAAGCATATGACCAAAACTTCAGTAGACTACTACCTTATTGGAGCAAGCACCTGGTAGCGCAGAGTAAGTAATCAATAAATTATACTAGAGTGATTTGTTAATAGATGGATAAAGCAAATGAAACTACTACTGTGCTCTGGGGCATGAAAAGTCTTTCTTCATCAATCAGTCCCACTTGTACCCAGTTCATTTTTAGTATCATCACTCCTAAAAGTGTTCAGGTAAAAGGAATTTTGTCTTCTAGAGAAAGTTATGTCAGTAGAATGGCAATGCATGGGCTATAAAGTAACATAGATGAAACTAACGAAAAAGTCAAATTTTGTGGGCAAAACTCTCAGTGAGATCTGAGGAGAACCTTGGGGTGTATTTCAACTGATTTAAAGGGACTTTAATTTTCTCATTTCAGAATTACTGAGAAAGTCCACACTCAAGTCACCTTGTTTGTTGGAAAGAAGAAATCTCCTCAGAATAGCTTATTCCTTGACATGAGGTTTTGAAATATTTAGTTTCACTTAGAAATGTCCACATGGATTTAACGGTAAACAGTCTAGAATTTAAATGAAGCATAAAATGACAGGTTGATTGTCTTATGTGGCTATGAGTTAGAACCTTTGAAGTTATCACATGCATGTTCTATACTCAGTGAAGACTATTCTTGTGAGACTCACATAAGTGGCATGATTTCGACAATGTATTACAAACCAATGATAATGTAAAATAATTAATGCAAGGTAAAATACCTTGTAAGGTATAAATAATGTAATAGCAATGCAGAATAATCTGGAATTTGCCAGAGGACTATATTTGAAGCACAAAGTCTGTAAGCGCTAATCGAGTGACTCTTTATGATCAGCCACACCACTTTAACTCAGTGTGGAATTGTTGCTGTCCTTTCATCATTTGAACAAGAGTAGCTACTTTTATTTTGAGAACCAACTATTCAGTGAGAAATAGAACTTAATAACAGTTTTCTATAGAAAACTCATGCATTTTCAAGGAAATTGGATTCTGGAGAAACACAGGTGTCTGCAAAACTTTCTTGTAAGGATTTCAGAAAGTTCTTTGGAAAATACTTCACCTTCAGAACTACTGGTGATAATCCTATTATGGAGCTCCTACTATGTGTTAAGCTTTGTCCTAGGTGCTTTAATTAACTTTTCATTAGTCCTTCAAATAATCCCACAAAATTGAAAGCTGAGATTTTGAGAGATTAAAGGCTTGCTAAAGGACACAAAGTTTGGAAGTTGTGATGCTAGATTTTAAAGGTAGGCCTATCTCATTCCAAATCCTCTGCTCTTTAAAACTATCTCACTTATTGACAAATTTTTAGTTATTCAAAGTCCAAGAACTACTACGATAATGTATGTACTTTGTCCCATATGTCTGTTATGAATCTGGGCATTTCTAAGGTGAAAAAGGGGAGCAGAGAGTGAGAAGCTCATGTGAAGACATGTAACACTGCACTAACATTCTCCTTTTATCCACAGCCTAAAATTGCTTCTCAAGGTAGTAAAATATTCAAAGTGAAGATTTTCCCAAAATATTTGGTGGTAACATTGCCATGAGAAGTAATGGCAGAATATGAATGATAGATATGAAAACATCTAGTGAAAAGAACATAATTCTGAACCTCTCATGAAGAGTGATCTTTGGAGGATAGGAGAGGGTGTTGATTATCTGCCTTTACCATAGTAAGTAAAGGAACCTTGGACTTTCAGTGCCTGGGAAAAGAGAGAGACTATGTGAGTGATCAAGACTGTTGGAGAGAAACTCTGAGGGAGGACTCAAAATCCAGAGAGCAAAAGAAAAGGTGGAGTAAGTGTGGTTGGGAAGGATGGTGAGGTTCGAGAAGAGCACGCTCTGAGAAGCTGAGATGAGAACTGTCCTAGATATGCCAGTCCTCCACAAGCAGACTGCTTCTCATGTGCAGACTCTCAAATTTGCAGTCAATCTCAGTATAAATGGAAAGTAAAGGTGCTATCCCGTCTCCTGCCTGCTCAAGTGTGGCACATGACCTCTGCAGCCAGTCAGAAGCCTTGCCAGGACTTCAGAACTTTCAATTCAGTTCAGGCGCTCAGTTGTGTCAGAATCTTTGTGACTCCATGGAGCACTGCACGCCAGGCCTCCCTGTCCATCACCAACCCCCAGTCTACCCAAACTCACGTCCATTGAGTCAGTGATGCCATCCAACCATCTGATCCTCTGTCATCCCCTTCTCCTCCTGGCTTCAGTCTTTCCCAGAATCAGGGTCTTTGCCAAGGAGTCAGTTCTTTGCCATAGGGTGACCAAAATATTGTAGTTTCAGCTTCAGCATCAATCCTTCTAATGAATATTCAGGGTTGATTTCCTTTAGGATTGACTGGTTGAATCTCCTTGCAGTCCAAGAGAATCTCAAGAGTCTTATCCAACACCACAGCTCAAAAGCATCAATTCTTTGGTGCTTAGCTTTCTTTATAGTCCAACTCTCACGTCCATACATGACTACTGGAAAAACCATTGCTTTGACTAAACAGACTTTTTTTTGGCAAAGTAATGTTTCTGCTTTTTGATATGCTGTCTCAGTTCAGTTCAGTTGTGATCCCATGGACTGCAGCACACCAGGCCTCCCTGTCCATCGCCAACTCCTGGAGGTTACTCAAACTCACGTTCATTGAGTCAGTGATGCCATCCAACCATCTCATCCTCTGTTGTCCCTTTATCCTCCCACCTTCAGTTTTTCCCAGCATCGGGGTCTTTTCAAATGAGTTAGTTCTTTGCATCAGGTGGCCAAAGTATTGGAGTTTCAGCTTCAGCATCAGTCCTTCTAATGAATATTCAGGACTGATTTCCTTTAGGATGGGCTAGTTGGATCTCCTTGCAGTCCAAGGGACTCTCAAGAGTCTTCTCCAATGCCACAGTTCAAAAGTATCAATTCTTTGGCACTCAGCATTCTTTATAGTCCAACTGTCACATCCAGACATGACTACTGGAGAAACCATAGCTTTGACTAGACAGACCTTTGTTGGGAAAGTAATGTCTTTGCTTTTTAATATGCTGTCTATGTTAGTCATAGCTTTTCTCCTAAGAAGCAAGTGTATTTTTATTTCATGGCTATAGTAACCATCTGCAGTGATTTTGGGGCCCCCCAAAATAAAGTCTGTCACTATTTCCATTGTTTTCCCATCTTTGCCATGAAGTGATGGAACCAGATGCCATGATCTTCAGTTTTTGAATGTCGAGTTTTAAGTCAACTTTTGCATTCTCCTCTTTGACTTTCATCAAGAGGCTCTTTACTTCTTCTTCACTTTCTACCATAAGGGTGGTATCATCTTTAGATTTTTATTGAATGACAACAATGAATGGGATCAGGTAGAGATGACTCACAGTAGTTGCAATGTAATGCATTCTCCAAGGGCCCATGGAGCCATCAGTAGTATCATTCAACAAATCAGATTTTTGGTAGCGATCTGCCTGTATCTGCCTCCTTTAGTTCCTGCCAATCCTGGCTCTATAGGCTTGACACTATACCCTTCCAATAAATTCTTTAGCCAGAATTTGTTTCTGTTGCTTGCAGTAAGAACCATAATTATTATACACTGGAATTGATGTGTGTAATGCATGGTGAAAATGATGCCTGGAAGATGTAAAATGAAAATTTCTACTGAGAAATATTTGGAATAAGTTGGATGAAGATTGAATTGTATCCCAAAGCACTATTTGAACAAAAGTCATCTGAAGACTATCAGGGGAAGAGAAATGAGCAGGATAGAGCACTGCCAAACATCCCACTAAAACTAATGGAATACAGGCTATCTTTTATTTGTGCACAAGAAGTCTGCACCAATTTAAATGTGGAAAGCAGAGGAGCCCCTTTTCTTTGTGCATTCCAATGATCCTCCTGAGGTCATCACTAGTGGCTCTGTCGATACCTTATCATACTCTTCCTTATCTTCTCTATATACTTGCACAGTCAGTCTCAAGCTCTCCAATGTGACTGAAATCTATACAGATCTGGAGAGATGGAGATTTAAACCAGCCCAAAGTTAATCCTGCTACTTTCTAAGCATCATTCACAACATGTTCCAGTGAAGACTATCTTGGGAAATTACCATAGTCATATTGACTCTGTAGAAATCCATAACTCAGCTCCCCAAAATAAGAACACACAACTGAATTCTATAATTAATCCACATTGTGGCAGTTTGTGAATTGTAAGTTATAAACTCACTGTTGAGTACAGCAGTCCTGCTGTTCCCAGAATGTTAATTTTCATGGCTCCATCCCTATAGCAACCTTTCCATTGCTAAGTGCCCATATTCTTCACAACCAAGCCTTGCTTGGCAGTGTTAAACTTTGTAAACCAGTGTTTCATTTGCCCTCAGAAAAATTCTTAAGGTTAACATGAATCTCATTTGAAGACCAGGAAGTTGGAGCTCAGGGATACTAAGTGACTTATTTAACATCACACAGTCAGTAAATTGCAATTTCAGGAAAGAAATGCACCATGTTTTTAAATAGAGCTTAATGATATTGTTAAAGGGCACTTGTTTTTATAAAGATCTCTGTGTTATGATTACTGTCTTTTTAAGACAAGTATAAAGCATCATTTTCATAGGTAGAGTATTAGAAAGTCCTGCTGCCTAAAATACCTCTCTTACAGAAGAATGAAAGATCACTGCTACTAATGTATTGCTTTGAGTTAAGCATTTGTTTTACCCTTTGTCTGCCTTCTTTTAAAATGCAAATGTCACTGGAAGAATAACACATCATATCAATGGTTTTTGTCCTTTTGCTCCTTTTAATATCTAGTTAAGTCAACAACAGCAAAAAAACAAGGATGACCACAAAAAAAGTCAAAGATCATGAGAAGATGCTTAAGGGTGAAAGAGAAAGGAGATAAGAAGACAAGCATCTGCTCTTCGGTTTCCTGGATCACGATGGGGCTTCCTCATTCTCTGCATCTCCCTGTCCACGTGCCCCGTCTCAGGACCAGAAATAGCAATTGAGATGCCAGGACCATGCTTGTCCTAGCACTCATCTTCCCTGCTGAAAGTGCAGCTCTTAATTCTGGGGCAGATAAAAACAGAGGTGGATGACCAACCTCACAAATGTTTTTCCCAGGGTGTTTCCCTGACGCTGATTAAGCAAAGGTGTGGAGTGGTCCCATCCATCTCTATAGTCCTCCAAAGGGATCTCTTAAAACTACTACAGAAAATCAGATATGGCCGACTCACAGGTATTATCCTCAGAAAATTCTCTCAGAAACCTACCAAGACATAATTCCCTATTTTACAAAGTAATGAATCCACAAACTATACAGGAGTCCTTACTCTTCTGCAATGCTGAAACCCAGAGGTGAGGCGACTTTGACTGGAGCTTTGCAAGAGGCTCAGCCTCTCTTAGGTGATGACCTTGGAACATCAGAACCTCTGAGTTCCCAGTTGGCCACTGCTATCACCTCTATAGTATTTTAAATATTCAAATGAATCCCCACTCTGGAAAACTCACATCAGGCATTCATTGAAATGAGTAAGACTTGCACTCTCTTAAGACAGCTTTTATGACATAGAGGTCTCTAGTATGAGTTTGTTAAAATATTAGATATTAGGCCACTTTGTAAGTTTTGCAAGCTCCTCTATTTTTTCCCCTTTGACCACTATATTAAAGGGGACAAAGATTTTTGCTTTGTTTTTCTTATAATCATGGAAAACTTCTGTTATTTATTTAATAATTTAAATTCATTTACAAAAGTAAATTTATTAAAGAGAAAAATAATCTGGACCTTGATTGAAAATTATTAGAACAAATATTAGAAAGTAATTTTAAAGCTTTGTATTTTCAATTAATTTAGATAAAAATTGTGAGAAAGATACATTCCCCAAATATGAAGATAAACAATAAGAGTATAAAAACTATTAGCCAAACAGACTGAACAGTCAAAAATTGAAACACATCTAATTGTTTTTTATTAATGTAAAAGTACAAATGATATCATATTTAGAATTTTTTTGTAAAATTATTTAATCAGTGTTCTGAGGCTCCAGTACTGTTGGGCAGTGGAACTGGAGCAACCCTTTCCTAACATCTATTTGCACTGTAGCTTGGATCCTTAGCTAATCCTAAGTATTGATTCTCAATTACAGATTTACACAGCAGACTTACCCAGAGTCCCAGAATGAGAAAGACCATGGCTCAGGACTTCATGGAGATGTGTGTGTACAGAAATACATGTCCAGTGGAGCAGCTGCTTGGATGGAGGTTACACTGCAGGTAAAGGATAATGGGCTCCTGAGAAGAGGTGTACCTTCGAGGGAAAGGAGTAGGGACATACGAATTAAAAATAGCCCCCCAGGATGAGGGAGAGAGAGGAGTACAATTTCTGAGACCCCCATGTTTTGGTTGTTGTGGTTTAGTCACTAAGTCATGTCCTACTCTTTGGAGCAGACTGTAGCCCGCCAGGCTCCTCTGTCCATGGGATTCTCCAGGCAAGAATACTGGAGTGGGTTGCTAGTTCCTTCTCCAGGGGATCTTCCTAACCCAGGGATTGGACCCTCGTCTCCTGCCTTGGAAGGCAGATTTCTTTACCACTGAGCCACCAGGAAAAGCCTGAAGTTTCTGAGACCCTCATATAGCTTAAAAGAACCCATCACAATCCTGTCACCTGGGAGCATCAGTTGAACCTCTGGGAAAAAAGTCTGTGTGTGTGTGTGTGTGTGTGTGTGTGTGTGTGTAGTGTCCTATAAAGCAGTGTCACTAAAGAGCTATAGCGCTTTGCAGTCCAGACACCGAGGGACACTCCTTACTAACAAAAAAAGCAGAAGTGAAAAATGGCCCACTTGCATTGTAAAAACATGCTGTGTCAGCAAACTGTTAACTGATCTCTTGTAAATTTTGTCGTCAAGATGGCAGGAGATAACCCCAAAGGTGAACCACCTCTCCATAAAGCTGTCAGGAAGAGGCAGCCTTAGCTACTATCAGCAGCACAACAGAGGACTTTGATATGTAACCAAGGGTAACAGGTTTGAGCCACTGAGAGTCCTGGCTTCTCCACCTCCATGTGGCTAAAACTACAAGAAAAAAACAGAGAGCTTCTTAGTAATGCAAGTGACGTTTAGAAACCATCATCATTTGGAATATAAGTGTAAATGTGGCCTCATTGATACAAATACTCTTTAGGCCTATAACCCAGTAGCTACTCAATAATCTTATTTTCTAGTTTTTTCCACTGCCCTACTATTTAGGAAGGTCAAAGAGAGATTGATACAACTCAGTGAATTATACAATTCAGTTATACAAATAAAAAATTATCCAAAACAGTTTTTCTTTTTTAGAAACCATTTTTTACAAAATGGTCCTTTCATTCTGTGTTATAAACATTTATTCATTTGTGTTGCAGTGTTACTGTGGACTGGCTGCCACTTCTAATAGAAGGTCTTTGAGATTAGAACATTTAATGTGACTTGGTTCATATCAATACTTAACACTTTGGGGTCTGATCCTTTTGAAAATGTGATGAAATATATGAATATTCTTCTCAGAAAGACACATGGATATATAACCCTAGAGTATGCCAGCTTCTAATTCCCTTCAACACTTCTCCTCCACCATCTTTCATACCTACAGTCCCTCCCTTGAACCCTTGGAAAATCTTCCTGACACCAGCCTCCCTGCTTTCTCTACTTCTTTCACCAACCCCCTTCTCTTGGGAATCTTCCTGACCCAAGGTTCAAACCCAGGTCTGCCTCACTGCAGGCAGATTCTTTACCATCTTAGCCACCAGGGAAGCCTGCAGAAATTGAAGCGACTTAAAGATGCACAACCATCGTTAGGCACCATGTTAACTGCTGAGGCTGTAAGGAGAAAGATGATTTGGTCTCTGCTCCCAAGTGGCATGATAATCTAATAGGAGTTATATCAAGTAAAATGCAATTGTGTGAACCCATAAAAGGTACCTCGAACCCTGCCTTGGGGCATCAAGAAAGTCTTCCTAAAAGAAGCATATTTATATTGAGAGTGAGTCAAGTAGACTCAATCTCTGGAAAGGAGAGTTTGAAGCAGAGAATACTGATTGAAAATGTTTAACCTGAAATCCAGCCTGTGAAACAAGACTATACAAGATAGTGGAGAGGGGAAACAGATGTGGGTCAAATCAAGGTTCTTTAATCATTGGCTAATATTTAAAAGCCACTTGCATTTAAAACTTGTGATAGTCATAAGATTGGCTCAGTATGCGGGACAGATGGCACAGAGCAGACATTCAGTACATCTTTGTTGAACTAATATAAGAAGGGATAGAGAAAAGAGATTTATTTTTCTGGATAGTTTATTTGCAAGCACTTTGGGGTAATATGCAATGAGGGAAAATTTTCCAACTCTTATAGATTTCCTTGTAGAGCTTTATGATTTTGCTTAAAATATTAAAAACTCCATGACTCAAACTGTAAGTATTAATTTAGATTCTGATACCAATGACAAGTTATATCTAAATTATTGACAGCCTTGGGTTATCTATTCTGTTCTTTGGACCTCCTGCCTTCATTAATGAGTATATTTAGAAGTTGATAATGTGAATCATATGTATGGTTAAAAAGTCTCTGAGAGAAGCAAAATCCTTCATTCCAAAAAATACTCAAAATATCAAACCACAACCTTTTTCAGGATGATCATGAGGGGAATACTGTCTACTGGAGAAAAGTTCAGTACTCAGGATTCAGGTGATCTATACTTGGTTAATTGCTTAGCCTTAAGGAAATGATCTATGTCTTATGGTTTTGAGAAAGCCTCACTCTTTTCTAACAATGTATTTTTTATTCTACTCTTTTACTCAATGATGCAATAATTTATAGTCCTCAGAAATATGTAGATATATTCCAAAACTGGAGTCTCTTACCCATTGCCTTATTATTCTACACTAGAATCGTTATGGGAAACTCACGAAGGTGTATGCATGCATGCTAAGTCACTTCAGTTGGGTCCAACTCTTTGCTACTCTATGGGCTATAGCCCACCAGACTCCTCTGTCCATGGGATTCTCCAGGCAAGAATAACTGAGTGGGTTGCTATTCCCTCCTCCAGGGGATCTTTCTGATGCAGGGATCAAACCCACATCTCTAATGTCTCCTGCACTGGCAGGCTGGTTCTTTACCACTAGCACCATCTGGGAAGCCCATGAAGAGGTATAAGCTTTATTAATTTGAAAGCTAAGATCCTTCTAAGCAGGTAGCACTATAATTGTACTGTTTCTTTTTCTTACTCTTTGGATTAGAAAATCATCACTTTGAGAGAACACTGGTGGGTAAAAGACCCCATGAATGAGAGTAACACTAAATAAAGACACTGGTTATTGCACAACTTGTAATATGAAGTAGATCCAGACATAATCTAGACCTAGATTCTCATGTCATTTTGGCCAGTACAAAGCGTTTCCCCATGGCTAACTTATTGTTTAAGGGCTCATTATGGGGAAAGTATTTATAGCCAATGCTCTGCCTAAATCAGAGCAGAATATATACTAAACTCTTATATTGAGACACAGAAGTATATAATCTTCCCCTTTTCTTAACCTTAGTGTCCTCATTAGGGAATTTTGGAAAAGAAAACAAGTATTTGTGTCTTTGTTCCACCACTTACTGATTATGTACTCCTAAAAATATCATTTAATATGTCTTATTATCCCAATTTTACTGAGGCATATGCTAACACCTTAACCTCACAGGGTTGTAAGAATGAACAAAATAAAATTAAATGTTTCAAAAGTAGTCATGTAAGGTTTTATCAGATAGTCCCCTTTGCTGAGGCAAGAACGTGTAAACATGCTTCCAAATGAACAAGGGGTTGAAATTTTTATACTAATTCTTTCAATTTTCCAGACCATACATACTCAACATATGTTTATTCTTCCATTCAACAAATATGTATTAACTGTGCATTTTTAATTTTTTTAATTATTGGGGATAGTGTAGCACTCAAATCACATTTTGGGGGACCAACAGATACAGAGAGTGAGCCAAGCATTACCATGACATCAAAGGTCAATTTGTACATCATTTTCATCAGTTTAAGTCTTTTAAGCCACACGTTGAGCCCAAATTCTGAATTAACTGAACTGCCAGAACTGTATGCCATCCCAGGAATGTCTCATAGAGTAGCACTGTTCTGTAAAAATAACTTTGTCTTATATTTAAAAAAAAAAAAAACCTGAAAGATCCTGGAATGCCATTTCTTTCCAAAAGAGTAGCCATATTTGAATTTTCTTAGCAGCTTGCTGAGAGAGTGCAAAGCTAACAAGAATCAAAACAGACTCTTTACATAGTTTGTTTGGGTCTAGAGGAAATCTGTCCATGAGCTTTTGTGAAGGGGCCAACATGTCAGCATATGCCTGACTACAGTGAGTTTATCTTTCAATTGATTTAGTCCATTCTGAGGAATCAAGATGATGCAAGAGTGTGGCACATAACCAAGCTCATTCTCTTTTCATAGACAGAGGTGCTAGAAATGTCTTTATTCTTATGGATCACTTGATCAGAGTCAGAGACGATGTTTAAATTCCTATGATAGTTATTTTTTTCTGCTTCAAGATTGTATTAACATATGATATAATGTTTCCGACAGTAATGGTCATCAACAGCAAAGAGATAGAGTGGATCCATGTTTCTGCTGCCCTGCAGTTTACATGCAATTTCCTGGAACATATTTTCTATTAATGGAGTTTGAAATTAGGCTTTCACCTTCTGAAAATGCTCGAAATTGAGCTACAATGGTAGTGGATATGTTTTTGCGGTATTCTCACAAATAATTCAGTCTTGGATATTCCAAGAAAATGTCCTCTATTCAAAATTTCTGTTTCTTCAAAGTGGGTAGTATATGTGAATACCAAGGGTAAAAACTGAGGTTAAATTGAGATCATGCACATGAGTAGTAGTTACCTCAGGCTTCTCTTTCTCCAGGGTATTTGCACAGTTTCTCCAGGTTGCTTGCTCAAGCCACAGAACTCTAGAGAACAAGACAGCAGGTGCCAAAGAAGTACAGCCCACAGCTGACTAGAGAGCGGCTGTGCCCAGCACCTTGTTTCATAGAGCAACATGTGAAGCACTGCCAGGACCACCAAAACACATGGGGTTAGAGGGAGCTGCGGTCTCACAGAAGCACTAGAGACATGGTAAGGTACTGAAATGCCAATGCAATGTGGTATAAATGCCAATCTTATTTTTATCCACAGGCTGGTGAAACCTGGTGGCATATGGTTATACATAAAATCAACAAATATTACTTGAGAACCTGATATGCCCAAGGTGTACACACACACACACACAAACAAACACACACACACACACATGCAGTTAAATGTAAAAGACATTTATATAACAAAGTTTACTGATTATATAAAATTTTTTAAATAACAGGAATTAAGGGTCTAACAAATTCAGGCATGCTAATCTTGTTTCTGGTTAAACATCTACTGAATGATGTTAGGTCTCTGAATAAAACATTAAAAACCTAGGTTTTAATTCTGGCTTTTCTTAACTTTGCTTAAATATGATTGTGTTTTTTCTATTCATATTTGGAACATATTTTAGCTATAGAATAAAATAACTCTGGAAGATGAGCTGAAGAAAACCTAACCAGCCTGACCTTAATTATCAGGAAACAAAGTCCATTGCTATCAACACAGTTCCCTCTTCCTTTCTCCCCTGTTGTCTCCAAACAAATGCTATGTCTGGTCATCAAGATCAAGGAAATCAATTATCAAATGGTAGAACCTTAGTGACTGTTCTCCCTTAGCTCCTGGAAACTCTGAACTCTGTTCCATGCCCTCTGCTTACTTGATCCCAAAGATGCTCCTTCCATATCTTCTGTATTCATAAGTCACATTGGCTATCAGCTTTGCCCTGACATGTCTCTGGTTTCTTCTTCCTTTTATTCTAATAGTCCTTTGTCTCTCAAATACTCAAATAAAAGGAACCTGTGCCAATAAGAGGTGGAAAAGAACAAAATGTGTTCAAGACCTCTACAAAGCTGAATGTGGCTGGTGCATGACCAAACAGAGATTTACACAGACAGGATTGGAGAAACGGGGCTGTTAGATAAAACCTTAGAGTTCAGTGGTGAAAATTTTTACCTAAAGCATAATACAACATCAATGTAAAGTGTTTTGTTAGCTGCTCAATTGTGTCCAACTCTTTGGCACCCCATGGACTATAGCCCACCAGGCTTCTCTGTCCTTGGGATTTCCAGACAAGAATACTGGAGTGGGCTGCCATTCCTTTCCCCAGGGAATCTTCCCAATCCAGGGATCAAACCCGAGTCTCCTGCATTGCTGGCAGATCCCTCACCATCTGAGCCACCAGAGAAGACTGTCAACATAAATGGGAGATGTAAGCAACAGATGCTGAACATTCATGAAGGAAAAAGGCAGTTATGAGTTGTGTTAGGGAAGACATGCAGAGAAAAGAGCCTTTAAAAGAGGGCAAAATATGCAAGGCTCAAAAGGAGGCGGGGGGTGCGTGCCGTGTATGTAAATGTCATGTTTGCTGCTGCTGCTAAGTCACTTCAGTCGTGTCCAACTCTGTGCGACCCCATAGACAGCAGCCCACCAGGCTCCCCCGTCCCTGGGATTCTCCAGGCAAGAACACGGGAGTGGGTTGCCATTTCCTTCTCCAATGCATGAAAGTGAAAAGTGAAAGTGAAGTTGCTCAGTCGTGTCTAGATGATGCTAAGTTGGTGTTTCTGGTTGGAATGTATGTTTGAGGGGAGTGGTAAAGGATAGGTGTGGAATACTAGAGTGGAATCATACTATGACAGGCTTTAAGTTTAGACTGATTAAGCTATGCTTTATCCTTCAGAACCACCCTTTTCCTATGCCTTATTTGTCTCCCAGAATCAGGTTTGGGTCCTATTTTCTGTCCTTATTCACCCACATTGTGGTGAAGGGGTACCTCCATCTGTTATAAGTCTTTGTCAGTTTCTTCATAAGGCAGATGGTCTATTTCTGTTTCTAGACTTTTCCAGATCTCCTTGAGGGTTTCATCCTTTATCCCTGGGGATTTATTGCTGGTGCATCAACAAATATCATGTGATAGATGAGTTTAGAGAATGAGTGTTAATAGATTTATTCACCAAGGAGCCACCCTAACACATTAACTAATGGTATCCTCTGTTCAAAAGATACAATGGCTAAGAGGAAGGTCAACACAATTTAAGCTGGGATTAGGTCAAACTTTTTATTGATTGTCCTTGGGTTTTTTAATGGATTTGTTTTTCTTCCCTGCAATGATTTCATTATTCAGTTTATCCTTTTGCATGAACCAAAAGACAAAGAAAGTTATTAGATGTGTCCCATTTTCCCAGCACCACTTACATGGAAAGATATTCAACCTCATTTATTAGAGATATTTTCCAAATAAAAACTGCAATGATGTATTACCTCACACCAGTCAGAATAGCCATCATCAAAAAAGTCTACAAACAGTAAGTGCTTGAGAGAGTGTGGAGAAAAGGGAACACTCATGCACTGTTGGTGGTAAATTGATACAGCCACTATGAAGAACAATATGGAGGCTCCTTAAAAAACTAAAAATAGAATTACTAGCAACCCCATCCTGGGCATATACCCAGAGAAAACCATAATTCAAAAAGATGTATGCACCTCAGTGTTTTTAGCAGCACTATTTACAATAGCCAGAACATGGAAGCAACCTAAATGCCCATCAACAGAGGAATGGATAAAGATGTGGTACATATATACAGTGGAATATTACTGATCCATTAAAAGGAAAAGGATTGGGTCATTGGTAGAGCCTTGGAGGGACATAGAGAGTGTCATGCAGAGTGAAGTAAGTCAGAAAGAGAAAAACAAATATTATATATTAATATGTACATGCGGAATCAAGAAAATTGAAATAGATGGTCTTATTTGCAAAGCAGAAATAGAGACACAGATGTAAAGAACAAATGTATGGATACCAAGGCAGAAAGGGAAATGAGAAGTTTGGGAGAGTGGATAGACCTATATATACTGCTGCTGCTGCTGCTAAGTCACTTCAGTCGTGTCCGACTCTGTGTGACCCCATAGACGGCAGCCCACCAGGCTCCCCTGTCCCTGGGATTCTCCAGGCAAGAACACTGGAGTGGGTTGCCATTTCCTTCTCCAATGCATGAAAGAGAAAAGTGAAAGTGAAGTCGCTCAGTCTGTCCGACTGTCAGCGACCCCATGGACTGCAGCCCACCAGGCTACTCCGTCCATTGGATTTCCAGGCAAGAGTACTGGGTGGGGTGCCATTGCCTTCCCCGTATATATACTACTGACACTATTTATAAATGATAAGCAATGAAAGCATACTGTATGTAGCACAGGGAACTTCAAGCTCTGTGGTAACCTGAATGGGAAGGAAAGCCAAAACAAGAGAGGATATATATTTGTGTATGGCTGATTCACTGCCCTGTACAATAGAAGCTAACACAATACTGTAAAGCAACTATACTCCAATAAAAATTAATTTTAAAAAGATATTAGATGTGTCCCATTTTGTAGCTGAGTTTGGCTACCTGATGCAAAGAGCTGACTCACTGAAAAAGACCCGGAGGCTGGGAAAGACTGAGGGCATGAAGGAGAAGCGGGCGACAGAAGATGAGATGGCTGGATGGCATCACTGACTCAGTGGACATGAGTCTGAGTAAGCTCGGTAGACAGTGAAGGCAGGGAAGCCTGGCGTGCTTTAGTCCACGGTGTCACAAAGACTCAGAGATGGCGGAGTGATTGAACAACAACAATAAGCTGATTTTTGAGAACAAACTATGTGCCTGCTCGTTTTTTCAGACAACCTCAAGCCTTTCCTTCATTAATAGTTTCAGCTGGACATGGACCTAAGAAAGACTAGGAGGAGAAAAGGGAATGGGAAAAGGGGAGTTTAAAACCTATGCTCATTTAAAACTGAGAATACCGTCTTTAGGAAAAGATGAAAACTTATTTTTTTCTTTTTTCTTTTTTTTTATTTTTGCTATTTTATTTTAGTTTTCCTCTTTTTTTTAATTTTACTTTATTTTACTTTACAATACTGTATTGGTTTTGCCATACATCAACATGAATCCGCCATGGGTGTACACGTGTTCCCAATCCTGAACCCCCCCACCTACCTCCCTCCCCATACCATCTCTCTGTGTCATCCCAGTGCACCAGCCCCAAGCATCCTGTACCCTGTATCGAACCTAGACTGGCAATTTGTTTCTTACATGATATACATGTTTCAATGCCATTCTCCCAAATCATCCCACCCTCTCCCTCTCCCACAGAGTCCAAAAGTCTGTTCTATACATCTGTGTATCTTTTGCTGTCTTGCATACAGGGTTATCATTACCATCTTTCTAAATTCCATATATATGTGTTAGTATGCTGTATTGGTGTTTTTCTTTCTGGCTTACTTCACTCTGTATAATCAGGTCCAGTTTCATCCAACTCATTAGAACTGATTCTGTCTCTTATACACATCTAGATGTGTATAAGAGACAGCATAAATGTGAGTNATATATATGTGTTAGTATGCTGTATTGGTGTTTTTCTTTCTGGCTTACTTCACTCTGTATAATCAGGTCCAGTTTCATCCAACTCATTAGAACTGATTCAAATGTACTCTTTTTAATGGCTGAGTAATACTCCATTGTGTATATGTACCACTAAAGCTTAGACTCTTTCTTCTTTTCAAAGTTCAATAAGATATCCACTTGTTTCTTCTCAAGTCTTCGAGAAGTCTGCCTCAAACGTACCACTAAAGAACTGAGTGTTCTCCTTAAATATTATAATACTGTTTTAAAAACTAAGAAAAGTGCATCTTTATTTGAGAATAACATTTTTTAAAGCAGATCAAAAGATTGGCCTAGAGCCCTAACAACTTACCTCTCTAATATTTACTTCTCGGAGCTGATCTTTATCTCATTTCATATTCATTATGAGAATTTTGTCTTTTTCATTTAGAAAATTTTTGGTGAAATGAATGCTGACTTTCAATTAAAAGGGAAGAAAATGCTATCAAAACAGTCACATAGTCCTTCCTTTGTCATTTTCATACCTGCTGAAAAAAGGATCAGAGAAACCACATGACTGTGTGCATGTATGCGCATACACACACTTTTCCTTTTGTGTCCCTCATACTCATAATCTATGGAAGTTTATATAACACTTTTCAGAGCTCCAGAGTTAATCTCTTCTCAGTAACTGGATTCTACTGAGGAGGACATAAGAAGACAAAAATCAAACGACAAAAATGAAAAGACTTAACTTCAAAATGTTGAATTTATAAACACTAGCTTAAAGACATACATGAAACTATGTGTTCTGAATGAAAATCAGTCACATTTTGAGTACCTTAATGTAGCCAAGTTTCTTGGTCACCAAAAATTTGTCAGAATGTCTCCCGGAAAACATTTTAATTCATTGATTTTGCAGGCAAATATTTAAGTGTCTAGACAAACTGAGCGACTTCACTTTCATGCATTGGAGAAGGATATGGCAACCCACTCCAGTGTTCTTGCCTGGAGAATCCCAGGGACGGGGGAGCCTGGTGGGCTGCCATCTATGGGGTCGCACAGGGTTGGACACAACTGAAGCGACTTAGCAGCAGCAGCGACAAACCTTTAGGGAGAGTGAAATAAGATTTTTTTTTTTTTAACAAAGCAAAATTTCAGTCTCACCTTTGCCAGACTCTCATCTCGTTGTCTCTTATGTGTCTTTCCATTCTGGCTTCTACCAGAATGTTTGAGAAGTAGATCTTGGTTTGAATCTGAAGTCTTGTTTGTTTGTTTTTTAATTTTGTGTGTGTGAGAGAGACAGAGTTGAAATGAAGGAAGTAAATTGGTTTAATACGTTTCTATTCCTAGCAAAGACAAAATCCACATGGGAAGGGTGGGCTGAAGCTGGCATGAACTACCACAGAAATTTGTTCTTGATTTAATTTTAACATATACAATCCCTAGATATATTTGAAATGAAGATGCGTTGGGCATCTGGGCAACTAAAGTATTTTGTAATGCTGTTCTTTTACAATGTCTTGCACTCTGTTTTATCTTACAGGGTATTTACCCCTGCGGAATAGATTAGTGACACCTAAGTACAAACAACCAAAGTATTACACCCTCCAAGAAGCAAAGCTAGCAGAGAGAAAATGTCCTTGCTCTTGTCACAGTACATTTTTAGAACTAAACAGCTGATTTTATTTTCTAATGAAAAAAATCTGTGAGTAAATTTTAATTGTGCTGTGAGGGAAAAAAATCCATTTGCAATTGAATCCAATTACAACTCATTTGTGATTAAGATCTGGTATTTAATATTGATGGGTTTATATTGTTTTCTTATTGCTATCTATGGAGAATACAATATGAACAGTATATTGAACACAAAATACCTAAATGCCTATTGTTTCTTTAATCAATAATATTGGATTGGATTTATATGATAAACATAAAGGAATCGTTTAAGAGCATTTTAAATTAAAAAAACATGAATATGCATAAATGAGGAGCTGTCTAATGAAACTCCATAGGAAGGCATTACGCAGCGTTTCATATACAGGCTGCAAAGGAAAAAATCGGGTTACCTTTAGATAACAAACCTCTCCAAGTCCCAAATTTCCTCTTGGCAAAACATGTAAAGAAAGATAATTTTCCATGTGATTTGTCGGAAATTAGACTTGACAACAGATGTTTGATTCAATAGCTAAGCAGTTCACTGTTCAACTTTGAACTACATGACAGATAGACAAAAGTTTGTTGTCTCAGTCCTTCCTGCACCTTTTTTATTCCAAGTTAATGGCCTCACGGGATGGGAGAATCTACCTTTGGCTTTGAAAGTTGCACTTGGCTCGCATAAAAGAGAGAAGGGAAAATAACAAACAAACACAATCACAGTGGATAACAAAGGGGAGTAATTAAGTAAATTATAGTCTAACTATATAAGCAAAATCATAAAGACATGAATACATCCAAAATATGCTAACATACTTGAAAAGGAAAACATTTATATTGTATTTTTAAGTGATAGAAGGTAGAATGGCACAATTATAAATACATTAAAAGATACATAGCATACTGAAAAGAAATGTAACAAAAATTTTAACGATTTTTTAATCTAGTTTGGGAACTGTAATTTTTTCTTTATATTTTTGAAATTTCCCAATTTGTATAATGGGAATGTATTATTTCTAAAACTGAGAAAATACACAGTGTTATGTGAATAAAAGTAAACTAATACTTTCCTCTGTGCAAAACAAGGCACCACCAAAAACTGAGGGGAAAAAATGGCATCCAGGTGCCCATTCATTATAAACCATTTCCTTGCAAATCTAAAAAATAGTGAAAGCCAAAGGAATAGAGAATCAGGCTGATTAAGATACTGTTCCAACAAAGCGAGACCCATAGACATTGCATTCCCTCAACAACACCAGCATGTTTTCCTGGCCAAAGCTCATTCCATAGGAATTGCTTCACTCCACTCTATTGTTTCAGCCAATCCCTAGTGTCTATGATTCAACTGAGAGAAATGGCCTATTCCAGTTCTCTTCCCAGTAACCTCCAGCACTTAGGCCTTCAAATCAGATCACTCACTCTTGAGAACAATCTTCCCATAATATTTTGGCATTTAAGATATGTTAGAATGAATGGACAGGGAAGCCTGGCGTGCTGCACTCCATGGGGTCACAAAAAGTCAGACACGACTGAGGGACTGAACTGAACTGAACTGAGAATGAATGGATTTATAAATCTCAGCTGAACTTCCAATACTGAACCTCTTTAGGGTACACTGCACAAAATATGATATTTTTTCAAGCCTCATTAAAATATATTTTTTTCATTCTATTAACAGGGTTTTAGAGCAGAAAAGTTGTTTTTGTGTGACTGTTTCTTAGACCAGGAACTGGGTTCTCACCTGGCTGATGGAGCTTGGGGACAGGCTAGATTTTGTCGTTAAAAACTGGGGACATATAGAACAGAGTAGGATAGGCTTGTGTGGAGAAAACCAATATTTTCCATTCAGATATTGAGGGAGCTTAATATCTGCACTGCGAAGAGCTTAAGGTGGAACTTGAGTTCAGGTGTACTAGTTCTCAGAGACTAAAACAAATGAAGTTGAGATTAATGCAAAAATATTTCATAGAGGAAATAGTTCTAGTTAAGCAGCATTCAGTTCAGTTCAGTTCAGTTCAGTCGCTCAGTCGTGTCCGACTCTGCGACCCCATGAATCGCAGCACGCCAGGCCTCCCTGTCCATCACCATCTCCCGGAGCTCACTCAGACTCAAGTCCATCGAGTCCGTGATGCCATCCAGCCATCTCATGCTTGGTCGTCCCCTTCTCCTAAGCAGCATTACAGGGTCATAATTTCAAACAGTATCTGATATCCTGGGTAGTATTTATGAGATAGAAAGAGTGACAAATCAGGCAAGATTAAAGAGTTGAAATGTATACTGTGCAGTATAGGGACCATTTAAGAAAATCCTAAGTTACTTGTACCTTAAATGCACTCATTTATAAATATAATATATTCTTCAAAATGTGTTCAAGTGTCTCATTTAAGTGTCAAAGAGAAAGATTAATGATTTAACTTTATCTAGACTACTTGACTACTAACTCAATACACTACCAAATAAGCAATACTAAGTCTCATACAAGGATCAACACAAACATAAACATTATTTTAATATTAACTCATCAATTTCTACACCTTCTGAGATTGTAAGGCATTGCCATCAGTGAATCCTAACTTCCATATAGCTGGATTAATATCAGTATATAACAAATGAAACGTGATATGCAATTTATTTATTGACCATCAAAGGTCCCAAAGACAATATAATGAAACAGAAATAAGTGGTATCTTATTTATTCATTTGCCTCTCATTTTTTGAAAAGTTATGATATGTTAAACTTGATATTGAGGTATAATAGAAGATTGCCAATGAAATAAGACAGTTCTTACCTTTAAGAAACTTGAAATTTAAAGGATAAGAAATGAATGTGAAATATTTTAATAATGAAAATAGTAATGGTCAGATTAGTCCCTTGAGCTGAAATAGTCTCACCATCATCATTTCTTCTTCCTTCACTGTCTGATGAAGCACACCCTCTCATTGCCACTCCAGCTAAAAACTGCATACACCATGTGAAAGGTAGCATCCAGAAAGTATATTCAACCCTTGCTAGCTTTGTTATCACTCTAGAATCTCTACCTGCTTCTTAGAATGTACAAAGGAATAGCTCTTCTGACAACGTGAATTCTTGAATAAAAATAATATTTACCTACATTTATTTCAAGGTATCCCTGGTGGCTCAGTTGGGAAAGAATCCGCCTGCAATGCAGAAGACCTGGATTGATCCTTGGGTGGGGAAGATCCCCTGGAGAAAGGAATGGCTACCCGCTCCAGTATTCTTGCCTCAAGAATTCCATAGAGGGAGAAGCTTGACAGCTACAGTCCATGGGGTCGCAAAGAGCTGGACATAACTGAGCAACTAACACTAATGCATTAGATCTACTGCCCAGTACTGTGCTAAGTACTTAATATGCATTGCACTATGAGTATTTCCTGAACTAAGGACCCAGTTTTGTGACAGAAAAAATGAACTGATGAAGAGGCTATGAGATATTTTGATCTGATAAGATGCTAATCTGCTGTCAAAGGTACTGTTAGAAGGATCAGATGTTCTCCTGTCCTAAGGTTGGTGAAAGAGGTTCCTCTAGGTTCTGGGAGTCTGTATGTCTACAGAAATATTTCAGAATAGTCAGGTTGAGCTGCAGAGTCTGAAAAGAGGAGGGAAAGAGTCGGAAAAAACCCTCACATCTGAAACATTTTTAGGGGGAAAAGCAAATCACTGTCTGGTTGGGTTCGTTCATATTCAACATCCTTATGTCTTTCATCATTCTTTATATTTTCTTCACGTGGGAAGGGAGGTAGGAGGGGGTTTCAGGATGGAGGGGACACATGTATACCTATGGCTGATTCATATTGATATATGTCAAAAACTATCACAACATTGTAATTATCTGCCAATTAAAATAAATAAATTTTTTTAAAAAGAATTGACTGCTAGTGAATTCCTTTTCTTTATTTGCCCAAGAAATCTAAAAATGTGTTGACAATCACATTAATACACCTTTCAAAAGCTGAAGTCCACTTTTCATTCATTTGTGTGTGCTTGTCTCCCAACCCAAGAGCTGGGAGTAATAGCAACTGTGGTCTGACAAAATTGGACAGCTGCCTTTATCCCAGGGCTGTACAGGCGACAGTCTGACTCCAGATTCAGTGCATTTTAGACTTAGAGTTACTTGGCTAGGAATAAGAGAAAGATTATATAATATTTATGATTTGATATTCCCAATTACCATATAGAGTTAAACCTATGCATATTAATTAAAATATGAGAGCACTCTTTTCTCAAAGGATTTGTATCCCAAATGATTCCAGTAACCATGGGACTTTATGATTATGTTCTCATTGTGTTGCCTTGGATTATGATAAATCAGCAATTGCAAATGGCAGGGCTTAGGTCTAGGTCGTATATGGACCACAGGGTATTCAGGGATGCTGAACAAGTGTTCAAGAAATAAGGAATCTACATAAGAGTACAGATTTCTGACTCCTGTTGGACATTCTTGGTGGACAACAATCAGCTGTTCCCAGTAGCACTTACTCCATTAGACACAGAGTGTGATTTCCACTTTGCCACGAGTCCCCACTGAATTGAACCATGCTTTTTCCACCTTTCATTTAGATTACCTCCTTTTCTCTGTCTGCATTCAAGTTTACAATTCTAAGCATAGGCTCTGATATGAAATTCATGAAATTCACGGTTTTTGAAAGTGGTAAACACCTTGAAAATAAATGACATTGTACCTGTAGCATAAATGTAAAAAATAGATATAGCACTAACTTGCAGATGAACACTTAATTAAAGAAATAAAATCTGGAATATTCTTTATCTTGGTTTGGCAAATCGTACATGAGTAAACACCATTGTTTGCTGCTATGAATGGACACATTGTACTTTTATTCATTTGCATGTTGAAATCATAATACCCTAGGCATATTTGAATTGTGTATATGATAAAACTGAGGGCCAATTTCCGAAAGTCATTACATTTAGAGGCTGGTATTTAATCTATTTAGTTTCTATACCTTTCATCTGTTCTGCATTGATCTGTGCTGAAGAACTTCAAAGTGTTGCCCTTCAAAAGAAGCTGCAGTTTGCATTGTTTCCATTAGATGGCGCAGAAGATTCTTAAGGTCCCAAACAAACAGGCGCATTGGTGAACTGTGTGTCATCAGCTATGTGTAATCACCAGCAGATTCAGTCCCACCACACTTAAAGTATTTCAAGGGAGGAGTTAGTTTGTAACTCATGAACTATTTTTCCATAAATACTTTAATAAGATATGAGACCATTTCCTTTGCAATCCAAGTTTGTTGTTCCTTGGTTATAGCATCATTCCTTATCAAACTTGTAAAAAATTATACCAAGTATTGCAAAAGATATGGGATAGAAAAAAAAAAAAAAAGAAGGTCACTTTTACACAACATGGAGCAAGGGTCAAATTTGAAGCCCATGAGATATTAACAAACATTTCTAAAAATTTTGTCATTGTCTATAATTACCAGAATATGCTGTTAGACCATTTATGGTCATTTTTGTCCAATCACCCTTTGAGTTTTCCCTCTAACATTATTTTTTTCCTTTTGATAATTTAGGATATAAAATGGTTTTCAGTACTTTGGATAAACTTGGACTTAGTCATATCTAAGTTCTTTTATTATTCCAAGTGCCAATTATTCTATTATACGTCCTCATTTGTGACTTCAAGAGGTTTTTGGGGTTCTGGAGGATTTGAGCAGTGCTTTATTTTAGATTCCAGAATAAACTGTCCCACGTTTATTTTATTGGTCATTTAACTGAGCACTGCACTTGATTATGGCCCATATTTAGGGAAAGAGTTTGAGCCTGAACCATTAAGATGCCTGATGACTTAGCTTGGATATCCTTAATTCTTCCCTTCACATGTGTTGAAAGACTTAGGGAAGTCCCACGAGACTCCATGCACTGGCTAACAGGCAAGCCCAGTGTTTTATATAAACAGGAAGAACATTTTTCTACCAGATTAGAAGGCTCAGCATACTTGAACCAAAATCTGTTGAGCCAGGAGTGCAAGTACACAATATTTGTATACCGCCCTTACTACTGTCTCATGCCCCATAATTAGTGCAATCTCTTTTCAAGTGGCTTATTTTCATTATTCTCTTCTATACAGCTGTCTAAACATTTATGTTTCAAAGTCAGGCCCATCTTGGAAAATCACAGCTTAAACTTAAACTTATCATAGGGTCATGGTGATAATGCTGAACACTGGACTGCTTTGACCATCTCTCCATGGAGATATGAGCAGAGATAGCAAAATAGATTATGAGAAACTAATGGCAGAGGGGCTACATTTAATTCTGTGTCCTTTCCATCCCCCTTGAGGTAGCTTTCTGGTGACAAAGAATATAATTTTTTATACAATATGTAGTCCCATTTCAATAGAAATGAAACGGCTCTAAGGTGAATTGAGGACTCAAGGTAAAATCTGCACACCTTGAAAAACAGTACAGTGAACAATGCATCATTGTTTCAGAGAATGTCTTGGAAACAGAACAATTAGAAATAGGAGGATTATGAGCTCAACTGAAGTGGCTCACATAAAATTGGAAAAGCAGAGGGAGCAAACTCCATGAGGCCTTTTTTAGTGAGAACCTGTGGATATTAGGACTCATACGATGGTGCTAATGGCAGGCTTCACTTAGCACAATTAGCATAGCTGATCAATTTGAAAGAATTAAAACATAAGCCTTAAATAAATAAAACTAGGTTAGAAGACTCTTAGGACATTCTTACTAAGCACTAGACAAGAGCATCAGAAGATCTAAGCTCAGTCCTTATTCTTACTTATACTGAGTTAGAATTCATCTCACTAAAGCTTCCTTTTATTGATCGTACTTTTAGTCACATAGGCACACAGTATGGTGGATTTTCTGCCCTTTAGGAAGCAATCAGCACTTCTTTGTTGTTATTTTCATTCCTTCAGATCCATAACACACACAAACACACACACCTTTAAGTCCTAAACTTGCATAGCATGGGTATTCTGCATTAATCTTTCTAAAATTCTTTGGTCTTTTTTAAATTTTATTTTATAAATGCTTGATCATTGTAATTGCATACTCTAGAGCACACACACTTGTTCAAATTTGAATAACACATGTTCACGTCCAAGTAATAAAATCTGTGAACTTGTTGATATGACAATAGTACTAATATCAATCCAATAAAAATACTGACTTTTAAAGAAATGAGTAAGAAGCAAAAGCCAGGAATACCAATATGATAAGAAACAGAAAGTCTGAAATTAAATGACTATTTGGTTTTAGAATCAAATACCTGATATTTACTTTTAATAATTTTATTATTATTTATTCAAATCCAAAAAGAAGGCATTTGGTTGGATCAAAAGCAGATATACCTGTATAACTTATATTCTAAATTCTTTTGCAGATTCTACTCTTTTTCAATTCTGAGTAGATAAAATAAGTGTGGAGAGAGAAATTGGGGAGAAAAGCTAACCTTTATTCTGAATGGTGAAAGTTTTTTTGGATGTGAAAGGCACTATTTTCAACCCAGTTTGAGTTTGATTTATGCTACAGATTGTCTTGTCCAATACCAGCTGTAAGTTTGGACTGATGTTGCCATTACTTCTGATCTCAGTTTGGAGCCTGTGGAAAGGTGAAAAGGAGCTCGAAAAAACTCAGGTTCTCAGAGAAGAGCAAAGTTAAATGGTCCACACAGAGACTGAAAACCCTGACCCTGGAGTTAATGACAACATCCGTTTTTGTTTTTTTTTTTTCTTCCCGACTATATTAAAGAAAATCTCTCTGTCCTGAGAAATAACCTGTCATATGAGTTACAAATGGGTGTTCTGGAAGACAGAAAAAGATTCCATGAGTTCAAAAATCTCTGGAAACATTATGCCCCTCTTTGAAATTCACAATCTACATCAACACAGTAAGTATTCTGAGGAAAGCTGTTCCAAAGAATCCTGGTTAAGAGAAATGTTTCCAGACTTAATTGGCCAATATCAGTATCTAAGAGGATATTTGAGCATATTAGCTTGAGGGAAAAATAGAAGATGTTAAAATGAGTGTATTGAAAATTAATGACATAAAGAATGTTTTCAACCCCTCAGTTGTAAACAGGTTCTAAGGAAAGGTCTACTTTCCTCTCACCAGTTCTAATCTCCCATTAGGCATTACATAGGAGAGCATAAGAAATTGCCACAAAATAAGGGAAACCAATTTGGCTATCATCTAAGGACCCTGACAAGTGATTTCATTTGAAAAAAAAAATCACAAATCAGCTTTCTGTCACAGGCTAAAGTATGAAAAATATTTTATTATAAAAACTGAATTTCATCTCCAACTTCTTAAATACTGTTATTTTCATACTTTATATCTCTTTCTGTGGGTCTCCACCATCATTATCCATTGTTAAACTTCATAGGAAAGGAAGGTGTAACTGCCATTAAACCCTAATGCAGAGACATCTGCACTTATACATTAACCCTTTTATAAATTATTGCAAAGTAAAATTTTCTATCCATATTACAGGAATTTTAGGTGGTAATTAAAGCTTGCAGAAGGGCCTTGAATTAAGCATTTATAACATATATGGGTTTACTACAAATCTTATTTTTATTTTACAATTTCCTCTTATAAAATTATTTCTTATGCTTTTTTTAACTTAAATGAAATGGATTTATTTCATGGTTAAGGATTTTCAGGGTGGAGTGTGTACAGTTTATATATGTAAATATACATACTCTCATGAAGTAATATTGACAATAAATGAACAAATGAATAAATAGATTTTACCTACTGAGAAAACTTGCCTACACAAGCTTCGGCAGTTCTGTTCAAATATGTGTGTGAGTGACACAGATTTCTCAATTCACCTCACCCTATTGCTCCAGGGCAAATTGTCAGGTGGATGTGCAACAGGAGACCAAGATTAAGATTTGTTTTGATTTTCAGCTAGCACTAGGATACTTGAAATTTTTCATTCACTTTTTTTTTTTTTTTTTTTTTAACTTTCCTCAGAGTGTATGAGGAAGAAATATTAATGTATCAGATGGAAAGACATGCAGGACAAAGGCAAAGAAAGAGGATTAAGTGAATGGCCTGGAATCTAAAAGACTACAAATAGAAGTACAGTGTCCAAGTGAGAAGTCCCCCCGATAGCATATTCCCTGTAATGATTCACCCTCATCTCTCATCGACTTTCTCTGAATAATCACAGGAGAACCGTAAAGAAAAAAGGTATGTTACTTAGAAACAAAAAGCATGATCAAAGGGAGAAGTCAACTGTAAAGAGGGAGCAAAAGAAATAATGTGAAGGGCTCACTGTCCCACAGCATTGTCTGCTCAGAGAAGGCTGCGCCCAGGGAAATTACAACCTGGACTCACACCTGGGAGCAGCAAGGTGAGAAAGGCTACGTGTAGGCTCAGCTAGCCCTGGGCGCATTGTGAAGTGGGAGCTTTGTATTTTTTACTCCTATCTTTCAATGCAAGAAACAGAAAACCCTGTCAAGACAAGCTCCATTTAAAACAAAACAAAACGGAATGTACTGGTTCATCTCACTGGAACCTAGGGCCAGAACAGACCTCACTGAGAAGCCAAACAGGGCTCAGGAGGCTATTTCTGTGGTTCTGTTGCCTTCACTCCACATCCTTGATGTCGGCTCTAATTNCATTGTGAAGTGGGAGCTTTGTATTTTTTACTCCTATCTTTCAATGCAAGAAACAGAAAACCCTGTCAAGACAAGCTCCATTTAAAACAAAACAAAACGGAATGTACTGGTTCATCTCACTGGAACCTAGGGCCAGAACAGACCTCACTGAGAAGCCAAACAGGGCTCAGGAGGCTATTTCTGTGGTTCTGTTGCCTTCACTCCACATCCTTGATGTCGGCTCTAATTTCAGGTATATTCTCACTATGTTGTCCCAAGATGGCTGCCAGCAAGTGCCTGGTTGTGTGCTTCCTTCTTTGGGTCTGTCAAGGAAGGGAAAAATCTACATGTTATCATTTCTTAGCAAAATCCTCTTGGTTCACTTTGATAGTACCAACTTAGAACACAAACCGCTTAGAACACAAATCACTGAAGGAGGGCAATGTAACGTAATTGCCCTTTGACTGACTAATGTCTGTGTTATGTACCTATTCCTAAATCATTTACCAGGATCATAAGAACGGCTTGCTCAGATTATCCTAATGCAATTAAGGTCCACCTCTGGAAGTAGGAATGAATTCTGCTGCTGCTGCTGCTGCTGCTGCTAAGTCGCTTCTGTCATGTCCGACTCTGTGCGACCCTATAGATGGCAGCCCACCAGGCTCCACCGTCCCTGGGATTCTCCAAGCAAGAACACCCAAATGACTAACAGTGAGGGCAAGGTGTGTACATGGGGGTGGAACATTGCTAAGAAAAACATAGACTCTATGCCAGGAAGGATGAGACACAGTATCAGACAGCAATCCAGGCGGGCTGCCCAGTATAACACTCCCTTTGTGGATCCTAAATCCTTGACTCTATGTATTGAGCCAGAATGCCATTTAATGAGTACCTAAATTCAGTTAGCCCCTTGATTCATATGAATTCACTTAACTCAGAAATATCTCAGAACTCGCTTGAAGGCCTACCTACAAAAACATTTTTGAAGGAAAAAAAAAAACTTATTTGAATACTCAAGTACTCTTGCCTAGAAAATCTCATGGATGGAGGAACCTGGTAGGCTGCAGTTCATGGGGTCGCTAACAGTCGGACACGACTGAGCGACTTCACTTTCACTTTTGACATTCATGCATTGAAGAAGGCAATGGCAACCCACTCCAGTGTTCTTGCCTGGAGATTCCCAGGGACAGTGGAGCCTGGTGGGCTGCTGTCTATGGGGTCGCACAGAGTCGGACACAACTGAAGTGACTTAGCAG
>SJYX01004478.1:491691-506604 GCA_006410675.1 Oreotragus oreotragus
TTTGGCCACCTGATACAAAGAGCTGACTCACTTGAAAAGACCCTGATGCTGGGAAAGATTGAGGGCTGGAGGAGAAGGGGATGACAGAGCATGAGATGGTTGGATGGCATCACTGACTCGATGGACATGAGTTTGGGTAAACTCCGGGAGCTGGTGATGGACAGGAGGCCTGGCATGCTGAGGTTCATGGGGTTCATGGGCATGCTGACGTTCATGGGACAGGAGGCCTGGCATGCTGAGGTTTATGGGACACTACTGAGTGACTGAACTGAACTGAACTGATTTAGTAAACTTAATTATGTTTGCAAGCATCCATTGTCCACGTAATACAATCACAGGTACAACAACAGAGAGTGAAGACAAGAAGGGGTCAAAATTCTGACTCCCACACTGGATGTTTCATTTTCCACACTGGAGGTGAAATTAAGTGAAAGTTGAGGAAACACACATAAGGAGGAATCTAAGGGTGGGTTCTTCATCTTTTGCATTTTGGTGAAAAACATCCTTATATCTATCGATATATGTAGATACATATGTAAATTACAGAAAGACAAAAGGTGCTGAGACTTTTCATTTGTTCTGATTTAGACTTCTAAAATCTCTGTTCTGCAGACTAGGAATCAGTAATAAGGACAACTTTGAAAGAATCTGCCTGCATTTATCTTGTGTTTCTTTTTTGTCAGACAGTACAAAGAAATTAAGGTTTTTTCTTCTTTGCTATACATATAATACTCAGAAGTGAAAGCTTAATTAACTTGTCAGAATCGTGGCATCTCTTTTCTTGAACTGCTGTATCCACCTTCCCAAAAGATTTAAAAAAGGAAGAATAAACCTCCCAAACACCTTAGCTGGAGGAATGCAAATCCACAGCAATCTTGCCCTCTAATATGGCTTCCTGTCATTACAAGTGGTGTTTTCATCCATCTGGGTGAACACACACTTTCACATTTGTCAAGAAATGTCTATGGTGCAAGAACACCAATTGTTTCATAAGGTAGGGCCCATCAGGTTACAAAGAGGAAGCAAAGCAGAGCAGCTAATTACCATGTACCAAATTCATCTTTTTCAGCAAGACAAAAAGAAATTAAAAGAAGCAAAGTAGTTGACAACTCCACTGTTGCCTGTAAGTTAATTTTCACTTTCTCACAGCTGGCTTTTTAGTATTCTACTGTCTCGGGAAATGATGTTCCCAGAAACACCTCAAATATCAGACCAGATTCTCTCAATGTGTAAGCTTTCCTCTGGGTCTAAATTATTTACCTTTGAAAGCTGCATAAACTCCTTCCAGAGGCTAAGAGACTGAGTATAAATTGTTTCTTTCACTTATCATGGGTAGTTCTAGGGATTTGAGTTACTTCTATAATGAAAAAGATTGACAACATTTTTTTCAGTCTTTGACATTCACTTTCTTAAACCTCCCATAGAACCACATCAGAACTTAGCTTTTCTAGGCACTGCTTCTCTAATACAACCCCATGTCTGTCTGGTTACTCCAGAAAGGATTTAACTTTTCCCAGTACTTAATGTGTGTGTGTTGCTGAGTTATTTGGTATGTCAGCTGTGCTGGTGGGTTCCATCTTCCCAACTGAAACACAATGCGCACAGGAAGAGAGACCACACTTTTTATTACTAATGGCTCTCAATTAACATTATTGACATGATCATAAGCCTGACAACATTAAAAAAGTTAGTAGTCTGGCAATTTCAAAATCTCTGTCATATCTGAGTCTAGTTCTGACGCTTACTCTGCTTTTCATACTGCTTTTGTCTTTTGATTTGTTTTATAAGTTTTTCCTGATAACTGAACATAATGTGTCATGTAAAAGCAACTGCTTTAGAAAGGGCTTTGGTGATGTAGTGGTGAGTTATGAGGGACGGGAGGCATTCTGGAGGCTGGCAAGTAGGCTTCAGTCTTCGGCACTCCACTTCTGGACTGTGAAGTCCACTCGTGCTTCTCAGTGTTTTCTGCCCCTTCCCAGCTGGGTCTGGATGGCTACAGTTGGCTGAAGCGGAATATTTCCTTCCCCTTGGGTCAATTAGTAAGTAAGTAAGTGAAGTCGCTCAATCGTGTCCGACTCTTTGCAACCCCATGGACTGTAGCCTACCAGGCTCTTCTGTCCATGCGATTTTCCAGGCAAGAATACTGGAGTGGGTTGCCATTTTCTTCTCCAGGAGATCTTCCCGACCTAGGGATTGAACCCCAGTCTCCCACATTGTAAGCAGACGCTTAACCATCTGAGCCACTAGGAAAGAGGGTGGTTTGGGTCACTTAGACTCTGATAAAACTCTAGCACATTGGTCTCTGGTTAACTATTATTAATAGTTTCTCCCAAGGGCAGACTTCATTAAGTAGAAAAGAGAAAGTATTCTAAAGTATTTCAAAATTGTTTCTTTCCCCTCCACTGTAGGAATCCTGAGGCCACGGCCAGCGGCCGGGAGGAGCAACCCGAGGAGCAGGGGCTGCGCAGGCGCAGGAGGGCCTGGAGGAGCTGTCCCACGTTGACGGTCAGGAACTGCGGCGGTAAGGAGATACCCCTCGTCCAAGGTAAGGAGCAGCAGCTGTGCTTTGCTGGAGCAGCCGTGAAGAGACAACCCACGCCCAAGGTAAGAGAAACCCAAGTAAGATGGCAGGTGTTGCAAGAGGGCATCAGAGGGCAGACACACTGAAACCATACTCGCAGAAAACTAGTCAAACTAATCACACTAGGACCACAGCCTTGTCTAACTCAATGAAACTAAGCCATGCCTGCAGGGCAACCCAAGGCGGGCGGGTCATGGTGGAGAGGTCTGACAGAACGTGGTCCACTGGAGAAGGGAATGGCAAGCCACTTCAGTATTCTTGCCTTGAGAACCCCATGAACAGTATGAAAAGGCAAAATGATAGGATATCAAAAGAGAATCTCCCCAGGTCGTTAGGTGCCCAATATGCTACTGGAGATCAGTGGAGAAATAACTCCAGAAAGAATGAAGGGATGGAGCCAAAGCAAAAACAATACCCAGTTGTGCATGTGACTGGTGATAGAAGCAAGATCCGATGCTGTAAAGAACAATATTGCATAGGAACCTGGAATGTCAGGTCCATGAATCAAGGCAAATTGGAAGTGGTCAAACAAGAGATGGCAAGGGTGAACGTCGACATTCTAGGAATCAGCGAACTAAAATGGACTGGAATGGGTGAATTTAACTCAGATGACCATTATATCTACTACTGCGGGCAGGAATCCCTCAGAAGAAATGGAGTAGCCATCATGGTCAACAAAAGAGTCCGAAATGCAGTACTTGGATGCAATCTCAAAAACGACAGAATGATCTCTGTTCGTTTCCAAGGCAAACCATTCAATATCACAGTTATCCAAGTCTATGCCCCAACCAGTAATGCTGAAGAAGCTGAAGTTGAACGGTTTTATGAAGACCTACAAGACCTTGTAGAACTAACACCCAAAAAAGATGTCCTTTTCATTATAGGGGACTGGAATGCTAAAGTAGGAAGTCAAGAAACACCTGGAGTAACAGGCAAATTTGGCCTTGGAATGCGGAATGAAGCAGGGCAAAGACTAATAGAGTTTTGCCAAGAAAATGCACTGGTCATAGCAAACACCCTCTTCCAGCAACACAAGAGAAGACTCTACACATGGACATCACCAGATGGTCAACACCGAAATCAGATTGATTATATTCTTTGCAGCCAAAGATGGAGAAGCTCTATACAGTCAACAAAAACAAGACCAGGAGCTGACTGTGGCTCAGATCATGAACTCCTTATTTCCAAATTCAGACTTAAATTGAAGAAAGTAGGGAAAACCGCTAGACCATTCAGGTATGACCTAAATCAAATCCCTTATGATTATACAGTGGAAGTGAGAAATAGATTTAAGGGCCTAGATCTGATAGACAGAGTTCCTGATGAACTATGGAATGAGGTTCGTGACATTGTACAGGAGACAGGGATCAAGACCATCCCCATGGAAAAGAAATGCAAAAAAGCAAAATGGCTGTCTGGAGAAGCCTTACAAATAGCACTGAAAAGAAGAGAGGCGAAAAGCAAAGGAGAAAAGAAAAGATATAAGCATCTGAATGCAGAGTTCCAAAGAATAGCAAGAAGAGATAAGAAAGCCTTCTTCAGCAATCAATGCAAAGAGATAGAGGAAAACAACAGAATGGGAAAGACTAGAGATCTCTTCAAGAGAATTGGAGATACCAAGGGAACATTTCATGCAAAGATGGGCTCGATAAAGGATAGAAATGGTATGGACCTAACAGAAGCAGAAGATATTAAGAAGAGGTGGCAAGAATACACAGAAGAACTGTACAGAAAAGATCTTCACGACCCAGATAATCATGAGGATGTGATCACTAATCTAGAGCCAGACATCTTGGAATGTGAAGTCAAGTGGGCCTTAGAAAGCATCACTAAGAACAAAGCTAGTGGAGGTGATGGAATTCCCGTTGAGCTGTTTCAAATCCTGGAAGATGATGCTGTGAAAGTGCTGCACTCAATATGCCAGCAAATTTGGAAAACTCAGCAGTGGCCACAGGACTGGAAAAGGTCAGTTTTCATTCCAATTCCAAAGAAAGGCAATGCCAAAGAATGCTCAAACTACCGCACAATTGCACTCATCTCACACGCTAGTAAAGTAATGCTCAAAATTCTCCAAGCCAGGCTTCAGCAATATGTGAACCGTGAACTCCCTGATGTTCAAGCTGGTTTTAGAACAGGCAGAGGAACCAGAGATCAAATTGCCAACATCCGCTGGATCATGGAAAAAGCAAGAGAGTTCCAGAAAAACATCTATTTCTGCTTTATTGACTATGCCAAAGCCTTTGACTGTGTGGATCACAATAAACTGTGGAAAATTCTGAAAGAGATGGGAATACCAGACCACCTAACCTGCCTCTTGAGAAATCTGTATGCAGGTCAGGAAGCAACAGTTAGAACTGCACATGGAACAACAGACTGGTTCCAAATAGGAAAAGGAGTACGTCAAGGCTGTATATTGTCTCCCTGCTTATTTAACTTATATGCAGAGTACATCATGAGAAACGCTGGACTGGAAGAAACACAAGCTGGAATCAAGATTGCCGGGAGAAATATCAATAACCTCAGATATGCTGATGACACCACCCTTATGGCAGAAAGTGAGGAGGAGCTAAAAAGCCTCTTGATGAAAGTGAAGGAGGAGAGCGAAAAAGTTGGCTTAAAGCTCAACATTCAGAAAACGAAGATCATGGCATCCGGTCCCATCACTTCATGGGAAATAGATGGGGAAACAGTGGAAACAGTGTCAGACTTTATTTTTTTGGGCTCCAAAATCACTGCAGATGGTGACTGCAGCCATGAAATTAAAAGACGCTTACTCCTTGGAAGAAAAGTTATGACCAACCTGGATAGTATATTCAAAAGCAGAGACATTACTTTGCCGACTAAGGTCCGCCTAGTCAAGGCTATGGTTTTTCCTGTGGTCATGTATGGATGTGAAAGTTGGACTGTGAAGAAAGCTGAGCGCCGAAGAATCGATGCTTTTGAACTGTGGTGTTGGAGAAGACTCTTGAGAGTCCCTTGGACTGCAAGGAGATCCAACCAGTCCATTCTGAAGGAGATCAACCCTGGGATTTCTTTGGAAGGAATGATGCTAAAGCTGAAACTCCAGTACTTTGGTCACCTCATGCGAAGAGTTGCCTCATTGGAAAAGACTCTGATGCTGGGAGGGATTGGGGGCAGAAGGAGAAGGGGACGACCAAGGATGAGATGGCTGGATGGCATCACGGACTCGATGGACGTGAGTCTGCGTGAACTCCGGGAGATGGTGATGGACAGGGAGGCCTGGCGTGCTGTGATTCATGGAGTCGCAAAGAGTCGGACACGACTGAGCGACTGAACTGAACTGTAGGAATCCTGAGAGGATTTCTCTCTGTGAGAACCTGGTCAAGCTTCTGGAGGTAAAATTGGCAAAAGTGTGAGTCTCTGATGATTGATTCCCCCAGGACTTTTTAGCTTTAAGACTTGCCAACTCTGAGTCTCCAGCAATTCATCAATTACAGTTCAAGTCTTTCTTCTCAGGACACTGGATCCTGCTCCAGTAGGATGTGATTCTCAATATTTACCTGTTTCTCCAATGCGGGGTTGCAGGGAGAGGGGTGTAGGGGGTGGGAAGTGGTTTGCCCTGTGACCTCATGAATCTAAAAAATCTAAAAAGAAGTATTTATTTTGCACTGTATCCAGTCTTTTACTTGTTAAGACAATGTCAACTTCTAGTTTCTTACATGCTGGACTGGAAACGACCAGCCCTCAGCTTCTAGGTTTTAGCTTTTGACTTAAACATTTACCACATGTCAGGTGCTGCTCTAAGAGTTTTACAAATATTCAGTCA
Organism: Oreotragus oreotragus; assembly: GCA_006410675.1. Taxonomy (NCBI): domain Eukaryota; kingdom Metazoa; phylum Chordata; class Mammalia; order Artiodactyla; family Bovidae; genus Oreotragus; species Oreotragus oreotragus. The sequence goes on from SJYX01004478.1 coordinate 498,060, forward strand.
TTTAATCTCCCTACTAACCCTATGAGACAGTTAATATTATTATCAGGTAATATTATTACAGGTGAGAGTCACAGAAGTCATAGGACTGGAGGGGGTGGAGCTGGGATTCTGCATACTTTACTCACAAGAGATAAAATCAACAAGTTATAGTTTCTAAGTAGAGTTTCTCTCTGCAATGAACTGAAGAAAAGCACTTCCTCATCATGAATTCGTATCTTTTGAGTATCTACTGGGTTTGAGTTGCTGTTACATATCCTCTTGGCTTTTACTTTTGCAACAGGAAACAAACCTTAAATGTTGGATCTATTTCTTTAGGCCTAACTCTTGTACTCTAATGCCTGTACTTAGTCATGCTGGCTTTGCACCTTTGTAAAAGAACGTTGCCTATAGCCTAAAATATACATGATAGCCTGTTCTCAAGGCGCTGACCTTTAAAAATACAACCCTTTTCCATTCATGTAGGAATAAAAAGTTGCAGAACAGAAAATAACAGTGATCTTGTCAGAAGTTACAGGAACACTGTGACCAGAACTAAGCAGGCAGCTGCAAGAACAAAGGATTCTTGTACCAAAGTTTGTAACAACCAGCCATGCTGTCTCCCCTTTTAATATAAAAGATGCCTGAATTCTCAGATGGTTCCTTGGGATGCTAATTCACCATCTTCTTGCTTTTCTGGCTTTTTAAATAAAATCACTATTTCTTGCCCCAACAACTTGTCTCTCAGTTTATTGCCCTGGCATGTGGCAAGCAGTATGAGCTTGAACTCGGTAACACTTTTTCCAGGTAAACCACGGTCAACCTTGTTTGGCAAGCTTTATCACTTGTCTTCCAGACTGTTCAGTGAGCCTACATGCTCCTTTAGGAACTAAACTCTCATGTAAAACTGACTTACTTGCTTGTCTGGCTTTGAACTAGGAGGCGGGGTGAGGTGGGGCTTTGTGGTTTATCACATGTGTAAGATACCTCTTTCCAAAGGATAGTTTCTTAGAGCTGTTATATCATCATTTCAGATGCAGGCAGATAAAATATGTCTTAAAAAGAGAAACAAAGTGAGTGTCAAAAACCTGGTCAAAGGAGATGTCTTTGGCAGGAAAAATATTAGTTAATTTATAAATTCATTTCAGTTTAAATATCAACTATGATGAAAGAAACTCCTGGCTAACTTAAGAAGAACCACCTTCTGCAGAAGCTCTTCCATGCTCAAACAGGTTAGATTGTAAAAGGCTTTATGTAATTTCATGTGTAAGAATGTCCCCAAGAGCTACTATACCGGGAGAGCTTACTATCTGTTGGTGGAATGCAAAGTTGACACTTTTTTCCCCCTTAAATTTAGCTTGTCATTTATTTATGTATGCTTTTAAATGAAAGTTCCATAAGTAGAGAGGTTTCATTATTATGACTGAAAGTGTCAACATAAATAAATATTTGCCATTGTAATCATTTACCTTTGCCACAACAATACTTCATAATAAGCAAACAAACCTCACAGGCATCTGACAGAATGTAGTTTGCTCAGCTATCTGTCAGTTACCTGGGTGCTTCTAAACTGTCTTATCTGAGCTGAACTTGTTCATGTGACTGTGATCAGTTTTTAGTCTGGTGAGGAGATGGCCTGTCTAGAAGTCCTCAGTTGGAATGACTTAGCTTTACGGCTTCCTGAGGTCATCGTTTCTGTCACATGCTGTTAGTCAAAGAAAACTATACTACCATCTTAGCTAAGGCCACTCCAGGTTGAAGAGGTAGAGAAAGTGATTCTATCTTCTAGTAAGAGGAGCTGCAAAGTCACTTTGCCAGGGGTGAAGGTATGAGAGTGAGGGGAATAATTGTGCTTATTTGTTACCAAGTCCAAACTTCTACCATTTCCTGCATGACAGGCCAATAAATTGAGAAGAGTTGTTGAGGTAAGGAACAGCGACTTTATTCAAAAAGCCAGCAGACCAAGAAGATGTGGAGCTATTATCCCAAAGAACCATCTTAGAACTCAGGCATCTTTTATACTAAAAGGGGAGAGGGTGTAGCTAGCTGTTGCAAGCTTCTTGGTGTCAGAATCCTTTGCTCTTTTAGTTGCCTGCTTAGATCTGTTCACAGTGTTCCAGTAAACACAACTGGAATACAATTGTCTTGTTCCAACAAGACAACTGTTATTTTCTGTTCTGCAACTTTTTTTTGCTATGTGAGTGGAAAATTGTACCTACAAAGGTCAGAGCTTTGAGAACGGGCTATCATGTACATTTTAGGCTGCAGGCAAGATTCTTTTACAAAGGTGCAAAACCAGCATGACTCAGTACAGGCACAAGATTTAGAACTAAAGGAATAGGTCCAATATGGAGTCTTCTCTGTTACACATTTTTGCAGTTTTTCTGCCATACCAATCTCATGAGTAGTGTTTCAATATGCTTGAAGCAACCATATCAGATACAATAAAACAGATTCAATTCAAGCAAATAATTTGTGGAAACTAGAGAAAAAAACATAGAAAATATACTAGTGTGTCTTGTTTGGTAGACAACACTAGCCTCATTTTCTTTATTTTCCAAATTTGAATAACTTTCGAAATCTCATGAAGTTCAACCAAGACTTCTTACATAAAAGAAAAATGCATCTGTTTGTGTCTTGCTTGTTTGTTTTTGAAGCTAATGTAGCAACATTGTGATGGAGAGAAAAGAAAATGATATTTTCTTAGAAGGCACTTTTTATTATTTTTTCTAAGCAAACCTCATGATACATTAAGTCCATTTTAATTTTAGTGAGCCCTTGCACTAAACATGGAGTTCTATCTGCCTTTAAATTCCAGGGCTACTTTATGTAATTGCAAGCTCACACACCCCTGTTCCTTTTACCCTGTTGAGAAATTCTATTCCCTGTTCTCATTATGAAAGGTGCATAAAAATCTGAAATTACTGAGTCCCTGAACTGAACTGAACTGAACATTTATTTCTACACATGTAACTAATTAGATCTGGCTTAAAAGGAAAAAAAAAATTAGTACATCAAGGTAATGGGCTGGAAATATTTTATCTAGACATTTTCTGACCATGTGAATATTTAGGATCAAGCTAGTTTTGAGACAGCCTATTTTGTTGCAAACAAACATGCTCCCTGAAGAAAAAAACCTTTCACTGGAGACTAAGCATAGTCACACTTACACTGGAATTGAGAAAGACATAATCTTTCAAGTTACTGGGGCTCTCATTTAGTGCTACAAAGTAACTTATGAAGCAAGTGTTGCCTTTAAAACGTGAGCATGGTCCCATATGGTCTTATATAGAACCCTGCCCTTGTAAACAAGAATGAAATGTGACCTAGCCACACTGGGTAGGTTCCTTAAGAATAGTGTTTCATCTCAGATTCCCAATAAAAAATTCCTTTAGGGAAATGAGTGTGAGCAGAAAGTACCTTTCTTTAAAATAAACTATAGTAAAAAGCTTTTTCATGCAAGGCAGGTAGAGAGTTATGCCAGTTAGACAAAAACTCTGAGAAAGAGAATTCACATTGGCTCAGGGGGTCTCCTGCTTCCAGCTCACCTGCTTTTAACTCCTAAGACATATGTGTGAAATAAAGGACAGTGAGGAATCACCCACATTAGTAGAGTCCCTCTAGGGAAGAGTTCCAACTTTTTTCTAAAACTGTGGGAGAAATAAATAACAACCCAAGAGGTGACCAGCATAGTCCTACTCGTTTCTTCCTGTTGCCTTGATAACAGTCTCAAAAAGCTAACAGCCTGTACTGTATGACGGGGTGGTCTGGTGGTCAAGCACAAGCTGGAGGCTCTTTCAAAGACTCGTTTTGAGACTGAATAATTCACTAATTGCCTCAACTCAGGAATACCTAAAAGGAGGCANGTACTCATTTCTTCCTGTTGCCTTGATAACAGTCTCAAAAAGCTAACAGCCTGTACTATATGACGGGGTGGTCTGGTGGTCAAGCACAAGTTGGAGGCTCTTTCAAAGACTCGTTCTGAGACTGAATAATTCACTAATTGCCTCAACTCAGGAATACCTAAAAGGAGGCAATGAAGACCCCTCTACTTCCCTCAGAGGCACTCATGTGTGTGTGTTAGTCACTCAGTCATGTCTGACTCTTTGTGACCCCATGCACTGTAGCCCTGCCAGTCTCCTCTGTCCCTGGGATTCTCCAGGCAAGCATACTGGAGTGGGTAGCCATTCCCTTCTCCGGGGGATCTTCATGACCCTGCAACTGAACCCAGGTCTCTTGCACTGCAGGCAGATTCTTTACTATCTGAGCCACCAGGGAAGCCCCTGGATGAACTCTATAACCATGAAATAAAAAATAAATGTTTAAATGTTACTAAGGGTGCTGTGAAATTTTAAAGATCATTGTAATCATTAGATGGAGGTTGGGGAGGATGCAGAAAAGTGCAGAAGAAACAACGCTGGATTAGAAATCAGGCCTGATTTCTAATCCCAGTTCTGCTCTAAACTAGCTGGATATCCTTGGGCAAGTCATTCACATTCTGGGCTATATTATCCTCATTGGGCAACCACATGAGATTGTGGCAAGATCAAAATGAGAAACTGGGAAACCAGAGTAAATAAGGCGGTTTTTGCCCTGGAGGAGTTCACCTCCAGTGGGAAAGATGGAGATGCAAAGAGATGAAGATGATAAAAGGATTATGGAGGACTCTATGCACTCTGCTTGGAGAGGAGGGAGGAAGAGTGATTCATATTGCCTTGAGGGGCTTTAGGTGAGTTCCACAGAGAAGGTAACATTTTGGCTGGATCTTGAAGGATGAGTAGGTGTTTCCCAGACAGCAAGAAGGGGCTGGAAAGGTTGAGCTGTGAAGGACTTTTCATGTCATGCTATTTATACAAAGGGACAGGTAACAGCACAAATATCTGTTGATTGCACGGCATCATTGGCTACAGGTGTGACATTATTAATGGCTCATTCCCAAGTCTGCCTTTTTATTCACACATGTGAATGGTACAAGCAACAGTTTAGGGTTATCCTGGCTATAAGTTCTGGAGCCTTATCTTCTCTCTTTAATGGATTGTCCGTCTTCTGCTTGCATAGTTTCCATGTCCTAATAGCAAAACATAAACTCCTAAGGTCTATATGTGTGTGTGAGGTCAGTAGGAAATAAGGATGGGCTCTGCTGCTGCTGCTGCTGCTAAGTCACTTCAGTCGTGTCCGACTCTGTGTGAACAGCACAAATATCTGTTGATTGCACGGCATCATTGGCTACAGGTGTGACATTATTAATGGCTCATTCCCAAGTCTGCCTTTTTATTCACACATGTGAATGGTACAAGCAACAGTTTAGGGTTATCCTGGCTATAAGTTCTGGAGCCTTATCTTCTCTCTTTAATGGATTATCCGTCTTCTGCTTGCATAGTTTCCATGTACTAATAGCAAAACATAAACTCCTAAGGTCTATATGTGTGTGTGAGGTCAGTAGGAAATAAGGATGGGCTCTGCTGCTGCTGCTGCTAAGTCACTTCCGTCATGTCCGACTCTGTGTGACCCCATAGACGGCAGCCCACCAGGCTCCCCCATCCCTGGGATTCTCCAGGCAAGAATACTGGAGTGGGTTGCCATTTCCTTCTCCAATGCATGAAAGAGAAAAGTGAAAGTGAAGTCGCTCAGTCTGTCCGACTGTTAGCGATCCCATGGACTGCAGCCCACCAGGCTCCTCCGTCCATTGGATTTTCCAGGCAAGAGTACTTGGGTGGGGTGCCATTGCCTTCCCCGAAGAACTCTAATACAGTGCTCAGCATCTTGTGGTTCTTGTTATTGAACAGCTCTGATCCTCAACTCCAGTTATGACTTGTGTTAAGATCTTACCCCCTCAACTCCTTTATCTGATTTCTTATGCCCAGGTCCTCAACCTGATTATCTGTAGTAAGCACTTCATAGCCTTTTGGAATTCAGGGGTATTTCTTATTCCTTGGTAGCCACTTTGATCCAAAAGCTTGTCTTCTGCTGATGGACATCCTTGAAAACATCCACTGAGGCATCTGACTAAATGCTGTGAAAGTGAAGTCACTCAGTCATGTCCGACTCTTTGCGACCCCATAGACGGTAGCCTACCAGGCTCCTCTGTCCATAGGATTTTCCAGGCAATAGTACTGGAGTGGATTGCCATTTCCTTCTCCAGGGGATCTTCCCAACCCAGGACTTGAACCTGGGTCTCCCACATTGTAGACAGACACTTTACCATCTGAGCCACCAGGGAAATCCAAATGCTAATTGCTGAATATTAACCTCCCTAAGGTTTCTGCTGCTGGTCATTACTATGCTCTGTCTGCTTGTGACACCAATCTTGCACTTTCTGTTGGACTTCCATGACCTGGTCTGCTTACTGATGATCTTTTGGTGCATTGCTCTAATATTGTCCTACTTTCTACCTGGACTTTGTTCTCACACCTCCAGGTGGGCTTATCCTTGTAGCCTGCTTCAGTCCACCAGCCAGGCCTGCTTCCAGGTCTCTCTGGACCCTGCAGGGCTACCTTCCTCCTTTCCAGTTAGCCATGGCCTGCCAGGACAGCACACAAGCTATCTCATACACTGTGTAACAAAAATATAAACAAAAATATCTCATAATGGTAAGAAGTCTTCCAAAACAGGCACTCAAGGCCTCTAATAAAACTGAAAATATACCCCCAAAGGAAAATTGGTATAAATAATTACTACCACAAGTACACCTGCCAGTACATTTGTACTATTTTAGTTTTTCTGTCATAGTTTATCCCTCACCTACCAAGGCTTTGAGGACAAGAAATACAGAATAATACCTAATGAGGGGCCTATAATAATCTTTCAAGGTAAAGGTCATGATATTTCACAAAGGTAGAAACTGAGATAGAAGCTACTTTGTCCAAGGAAAGCAACCAGTTAGTGTAAAAAAAAAAAAAAACCCTTAATCTACACCCCTTCCTCCATTTAGTCTTTGATTTGTGCATCTAACAACTTTTACTGATGGCTATATGAATCGCCACTAGTGCTAGTGCTGGGGTCAGTCGCTCAGTCGTGTCTGACTCTTGGTGACCCCGTGGGCTGCAGCCCACCAGGCTCCTCTGTCCATGAGATTTTCCAGGCAAGGATACTGGAGTGGGTTGCCATTTCCTTCTCCAGGGGTCGAACCCAGGTCTCCTGCATGCCTAAGTTTAGGATATCACTACAGCAGAGTAAAATAAACAACTCAGCGGAAGACATCACTTCTCCTGTTATCCCTGAAGCATTCCTTCCTGATCCTCTTTCTGTAGTTTCTGGTCTCATGCTTTATTTCTTAGGAAGCTTTATTCTCTAAACTCTTCCTCATGCCCTCTTCTTTCCTTCGGAGTAGCTGAGCCTTCAATTCAGTGATCCTTTATAGGTAGGTTGATTCCAGTAGAAGTGTCAGAAAGCATGAGAAGAAAGTGAGAAATGCTTCCAGCACAGAACATGCTGAGACCATAGGTCACATGTTGTGGAGGTTGGGTAGGGATATTGGTGAGGACAAGGAAAGGTAAACAAATTGCACACGTTTCACAACTATGTCAAGAATCAGTACCCCACTATCTGGCAATGAGGATGGATAAATGAATAACAAACCTGACTTAGGGGCACTGTGCAAAAGGAAGGAGAGGATACTAGATTAGATACTGTCATTAGAATAATCTAGATGGGTGAGAACAAAGAATAGTGTAAGCTGTCTTTCAGTATATCTTCCCAGTTAAACCCTACATTGATCTGAACTTCTGGGTCTTGAACCACGCGTTGCCTGCTTGGTCTCACTAAAGATTACAGTCATTCTGTGTGGAGCTATTATAATGTGCATCTCATCGTTGGGGCCTCCTCTTCCTTGCCCTTGGCCCTTTAATTTCCCATCACCATACTGTAGGGTCTATTGCCACCCCCAGAAGCTCCCTCTGCACTCCCACCTCAGCCTTGGCAAAGTATCTTATCTTATACATCAAGCATATATGTGCAAACTACATCAAAGTACCTCCATTCATCCCCATTAGATTCATCGTGTATTTTGCCACCTCTAACTCAAAGAAAGTCTTGTCTCTAATCCTTTCCAAGGCAAACATTCCCATGTGTACTCAAGATTTCAGTCCCTCCATATCATCTGAAAAGTTAATTTTTAATAAATCCCTTTTATAGGTTCACTCTTTTCCTCTCCGCCCATTCATTCTCCTCAACCAGCATATTCAGGTATCTTTCACTCCCGAAACAATTTCTTAATTTTTTCTTTCATTTTTAGCACTCATGCTCTCCTTTCACTTCCCGATAGCCGTAATTTTTTGAAAGAGTAATTGAAATTCTCAGCCTTTAATTGATTATTTTCCATTTAGTCCTCAGCTTAGTTTCTGTTTCCACTATTGCCCTGTTAAAGTTGCTCTGATGATGTCATCAATAGCCGAAACTCAGGTAGGATCTCAGGCCTGCTTGAATCTTGGAAACATAAAACTGGAGAGGACAGAGAGCTCACTTCTGAGACTGGACTAGTAGGATTAGGGAAGTAACCCAGACACAAACATAAACAATGAGCAACACAGGATAACATTTAGAGTAAAATGAACTATAGATGGGAAATTAT
>SJYX01004480.1:5975-82604 GCA_006410675.1 Oreotragus oreotragus
AAAAATAAAGTCTGACACTGTTTCCACTGTTTCCCCATCTATTTCTCATGAAGTGATGGGACCAGATGCCATGATCTTCGTTTTCTGAATGTTGAGCTTTAAACCAACTTTTTCACTCTCCACTTTCACTTTCATCAAGAGACTTTTGAGTTCCTCTTCACTTTCTGCCATAAGGGTGGTGTCATCTGCATATCTGAGGTTATTGATGTTTCTCCCGGCAATCTTGATTCCAGCTTGTGTTTCTTCCAGTCCAGCGTTTCTCAGGATAGGTTAAATTACAAGATACTTGAAAACTGTAAAGTACTGTATGATTGTAAGACTTTGCTTTTATTGAAATTAAGAAATATGTGATCATTTTGTAATGTATAAAAATATCAAATCATTATGTCGTACAACATGAAACTAATATAACACTGTAAGTCAATTAATGATACTTAAATAAAAAATTAATAAATTGTTCATAATAATGACCTCCAAATCACAGGATGTAAATAATACCACCGTCACTGTTCAGGCCACATTTCTGAACATAACATTTTAAAAGTGACTGACAAATCAGAGACATCGACGGAAGTTACAGGGATGCTGATGGGTCTGAAAATCATGAGACCTAGCAGTCCTTAAACAGGAGAAGAGAAGACTTAGGGATCCCTCATGCCACATGTTGGGGGCGAAAAAACAAAACACAACAAGAGGAGCACTGATGAGCTCAACATTACCGAAACGTTCTAGAGTCCAGAACCTCATGAGAAACACCCATCGGAGGTTTTCAAACAAAGCAAAGCACAATCTCCATGGGAAACAGTCACGAAACGATTCTTATGAAGGGTAAAAGATTCGATTAGATGTCTTCATAAACCTTTTCTAATTCTAAGGTCCTAAGAGTCTATCACTCATAATTATAAAAGCACCAAAGGAACTTTTAGGACGTTTTCTCTGTTCTGTGTACCAAAGGGCCCAGAGGGGAGTAGGCAAACTCCTTACACATTACCTTTTCAGGCTGTTTCTCTCACTCCATTACCCCAGTTCATGACATGAAGCAAATGACAACAGACAAAATCACGTATTCCTCCATGTTGCAGCTATGGAACTCCCTTGTCACCTCTTCTTCTTTAGCTATTGTGAAAGTTTTAAAGTAAAGATGATAGATTGAAAAAGCACAACTATAATTTCCTTTCTCAAAATATCAATGAAATAGTAGTAATAAGATTTTTTAAATGGGCACAACCACACAAAAAACAGGAAAATGGGAGAGGAGACAACATTGAAAAAAATGACTCAAGTCAGTTGTAGGAAAACTGAGAAGCAACTCAGTTTATACCAGACTCCCCAAAGGGCTCAGAAACTGATATGAGTATATAGCTAGGAAGGGAGAAGTTAAAATTAAACAGGTCCTTTGAAAGATCTCTCTTTTCTATTATGTAATCCAACGACTGCATGGGTCTCACCGTGGCAGACGGTTGAAGAGAATAAAATAGAGGATATCTGGACTGGGGTAGCATAATCACAACTGGCAGTAGGGAGAAGGGATGTACCTTAGAGAAAAGGAGGGATTTTAAAAAGAATGCATACAGGATTCTCAGACACCCAATTCCCTCCCTGCCCCAACCCCAGTCCTGATCCTCACGTCTTCACCTTTCATGCAGCAGAATTTAATAGTTCTCTCTGGGAAATTTGACTAGTCTAAGAGGAAAAAATTCTAAAAATACAAATATAAGAGATTCTCCTGAAACACCCCAACCACATTACCATATTACCCTACAGTGAAGCTCACAGTCAACATGCCCCATCCACACACAAAACTTGAGAAAAAGATAAAGAAATGGAAGATATAAGAGACTAGATAAGAAAATTAGAGTACCAGTGTAAGAGATTCATTATCAGAATAGTAGGTTTCCAGAAAAAAAGAACAGGAGAAAAAAAACACATAAGAATCATAAATAAAATTATTTTTTAAAGGTCCCCTAAACTGAAGGACATTAAAATCCAAGTTGAACAGTTTCACTGAGAGGAGGGCTCACCTGGATAAAACAGATTCACATGAAAGTACATCATCATGAAATTTCAGAACGTTCAGGACAAAGAGAAGATGATACAAATTTTCAGAGAAATAGGTGATCAGATTTAAAAGGTTAGTAATGATAAAACTTTAAGACTTAACAACACTGGAAGGTAAAGACAGTGGATCAAAGTCTTCAAAATTCTTAAGGATCAGCTTTTCAACTGAGAATTCTATACCTTGTCAAACTTATCAATCAAGTATGAGGGTAGAATAAAGAGGTTTTTCAGGCTGGCAAAATCTCAAAAAAATTAGCTCCAAAACAAATTTTGTCAGGAAGCGCTAGTAAGTTTTTCAGAAAACAAGGCGAGTACACCAAGAAAAAGGAAAATAAGGATTCCAGGAAACTGAAGAAAAGAGGCAAGTAAATCCTCATGATGATGAAGGGAAACGACAGAATGATAGCTGAGCACCAGGCATGGAAGGCAATCACTACTACTCTGGGAGAGACTTCTTTCAGTTCAGTCAGTCAGTTCAGTCGCTCAGTCGTGTCCGACGCTTTGCGAACCCATGAATCGCAGCACGCCAGGCCTCCCTGTCCATCACCAACTCCCGGAGTTCACCCAAACTCATGTCCATCGAGTCGGTGATGCCATCCAGCCATCTCATCGTCGGTTGTCCCCTTCTCCTCCTGCCCCCAATCCCTCCCAGCATCAGAGTCTTTTGAAATTGACAGAATAGTGAAGGAGTCTAAATATCTTAGATGGTTAGACAACTAGTAAAAAGGTTGGGGTTAATCAGTAAGTGCATAGGACTTCCTTGGTGGTCCAGCAGTTAAAGACTCTGCACTCCTAAAGCAGGGGGAATGGGTCAGGGAAGATCTGGTATGCCCCATGGTGTGGCAAAAGAAAGTTCATAGAAAATGAAGCTTGGGAAAGGACAAGCTATGATAATTACCCTTCAGGCAAAAAAAAATGGTGTGGTACAGGAAAAAACTGGAGATGACTACAAGGCTCAACAGTATACATGGTCAAACTACACAGTCAAATAAATACTAAATATTTATCTTCTAAAATTACAATATAACTATATTGTTGTTGTTTAGTCTCTAAGTCACGTCTGAATCTTTTGTGACCCCATGGTTCCTCTGTCCATGGGATTTCCCAGGCAAGAATACTGGAGTGGGTTGCCATTTCCTTCTGCAGGGATCTTTCTGACCCAGGAACCCATGCTTCCTGCATTGGCAAGCGGTTTCTTTACCACTGAGCCACTAGGGAAGCCCATAACTATATTAGAAGGAGCAAAATCCTCATGCTTCATAACAGGGAATCAATAAATAATGTCTATAATCAAAAGTAACAATTCAAGCATGTTATTTAGAGATACACGGGTGAATACCAAAATAAGTAGCTAAAAGAAGAGGATGCGATTACCTTTATGGAAAAGGCTATGAGAAGAAGCAAGCAGGGCATTAATATTTTTAGGAACAAACTCTGAGCTAGAAATACTCAGTATTTTTTTGAAAGACTTTAAAACTATCTTCCTTTCATTCCTTTTATCACTTCAGTAAAATGTCAACATCCTCACTGTTAGGGTTCCTTGACCTCACTTCTGATTATTTTTTTCTCCACTTCACTCAACCTTTATGTCATACTCTATTCCTTGGCACTACCAATAATTACACTATCTCTAACGTCTCATTTTAAAATATCTTATTAATTCAAAAAACATACACATATTGAATCCCTAATGTGACCAGGTGTATTGCTTTCCTACTTTCATTTGATACCTTTCTCTGAAAGAAAAGAGGTGAGCAAGATACCACCGCTACCCACCAGGCGCTCACAATCCAGTGGGGAAGGGAGTCATGTAACCAAAATTAAAGTACTATATGGTAAGTACTGTAATGTGGGTACCTACAGTGTTCTGAGTTAGACCTTGTTTTACTACAGAAAGAAGTCAAACATGAAAACTACTAAAGTCAGGTGATGAGAGGTAGCAAAGTTTCTGGATTCCACATGGTACCCACATGTATTATGGAATGTGAAAATTTAATATGCTCTTAAGTATTTTTTTTTAAGTTTTCATAAAATTTGTTTTGAAGTTAATAATCCTTATTCTTTTTTCAAATTAATTTTTATTGGAGTACAGTTGCTTTACAATGTTGTGTAATTTCTGCTATATAGCAAAGTGAATCAGCTATATATATACATATATCCTCTTTTTTGGATTTCCTTTGAAAGTCTGTATTCTTTTCACTATGCCACCCTACCCCTCCAATAAAATAAAATAACCCTCCCTCTGGGATAACCTGCTTGGGATAGAGGCCTAGCAACATAAGTAGACTTAAGGCTTGGTGGGAACTTACAGATGTAAATAAAGTGAACACAAGCAGCTAGTGTTATGATCCCTCTGGTCTACAATCACTGAATCTCATCCACTCACACTTAGGCTCACATAAACATCTGTGTCTATATTAAAGGAGTAAGAAGCTTGTTCCAAATGTTTACGAAGAGCTTACCTCTGTCTGTTATTCATTAATAAATATTGAACATCTTCTCTGGGCCTCTCTGAGAGGTCCAGATATGGTTCTTATTCCATAGTCTAGTGAAGGGAGATGATGCTATAACAGATAATTTAAATTCTCTCTATGATTACAGAAAAATGGCAGCTAATCCAGTCTTACAAATAGAAAGCTAGGGAAAGCTTGTTAGAGAGGATGATACCTAAGGTAAGAGCTGAAAAAAGGTTGGGTAGCTACAGGCTACTTCAAATGAACACTGACCATGCTGACAGAATGCTTACTGACTTCCCACAGATTGTACACATGGGTCCATTTCACTGGTCAGGCTATGGTTACCTTATGATTCAGAGCAGGATAGATAGTCCTACCAAGAGTTTCAAAAAACCTAAGCCATGTGGGCTACTTGTCACCCAAGGTATCGAGAGCTTATGATGACAGCCTGGGCTTTCTATCATAATCCTAATTATCACAGTTCCCTCGTACCGTACAGCCCTCATTCCATGAAAGTTTTCCAGTAGAAGGAAAGAGACTCAAAGGAATCAAGCTCACACAGAACTTGCAAGTTTTTTTTGGCTACTGAATGTGGTACAGGGCTGCAAAATCCTATCCTATAGACCAGAGTTCCAACAAGGATAAGATGAAAACATTTCAAGCTTGTGAATACATATACTAAATTACTACAGTCAAAAGAAAAGTTCCATCGCGATTTCCCAGAGTAGGGGTGGGGAATGGGAAAAAATGTTCAAAAATTCTCTCAATTAACTTTTTAACTTGTTTCTGTTATAACTCCTGGGCTTTTCACTATGCCACCAGTAGGTTCAGCAAAGGCATATTTGGGGATATACTGAGGCCCTCCCAGGCAACCTCAGCCCACCAAAGCAGTCATAAGAGGGAAAGTTGCCACTTAAAAGTCTTCAGGCAAGTTGGGGCCAAGTTCTCAGATGTTACCCTGACCAAATTGTACTCATTCTTTTCAAGAAGATAAAAATCTGCCAAAAACAAATCCCTGGGCAAAATGAAAGGTTCCAGGAAAGAATGACAGAGATTTATAATTTATTACAGACATCAAACACTCAACTGAAAACAACTTGCACTTAGCTTTTTGAACATCTAAAAATAGCACATACGCTCAAGCTCAATCTTTCTAATAAGCTGTCTCTCCAATGGGGATTTCATCAGCATAGTTTGTTCTTTGTTGTAGCATGCTAGGTGTTTCATAAGACATATAACAATAGTTCTTTTTTTTACATCAAAGGACTTAAATAACTAAACCTCTAACTAGTGTGTTGGTATTATTATCCCTATTTTCTTGGTTGTGAAACTGAGGCAGAGGGTAAATGAGGCTTGCCTGAGGACACAGAAAGATTCTTGTCTAGATTAAACAGAAAATTATCAGCTCCAAAATCTCTAAATTAAAGGAAACCATGAGATCTGCAATGTAAGTGCTTTAACCACAGGTTACAGAATGCCACTGTGGATTTAGTCTGCTGAGGCCTCTCAAATATACTTCCCTAACCTGTTCTCAAAACATGTACCTAAGGAATGGTAGCACTGTTTCTAAAGCACAAAAATGGCACCAAACCCTAATTACTTCAGACAATCAGAGAAGCATCTAATGTAAGTCAGGCTCAATGTCCAAGGACTCAGCCAGCTTTGCTTTATGTGGTGATCACAGACTGAATCCTTACTTCCTGCACAAGAGACAATGCTCCTCCTGCGCAAGAAGAGCTAGGCTTCTTGCTCATATGGCTCTAAACAGGACAGAAAATTTCCCTACAACACTGGGTCTCCCTCCACTTTAGAAAGATATCAAGGAACAAAAGCAGCACTCTTGGAAGACAACATAGTTCCCTGAGTCTCAGTAGGAGATTTGCTAATTTTTAATGTTTTACATAAAAATATTTAAGAGTTTTACATTAAATCGCATACTTTAAAAGAGTTCTATATATAAAAATAACTATCAACCACACAAAAAGAAGAGGAAAATATAATTCTGAAAAATACCAGACCACTGAACTTGTTCTAAAGCCAAAAGTCTAAAGTAGACTTTGGGCAACATGATAAAGTAAAAAAAGCATGGGCATCTGAAATGCACAAATGCATCTCAAAATCCAGGATTGGGTTCTAGCTCTGGCTCAGCACCTAACCAGGGATGGGATTTGGAGCAGGTTATTTAAGCTCTCTGAGTATGAGGTTTCTCAACTGCAGAACAGAGTAATACTATCTACCTATCAAAGTGGCTGTAGGGATTAGAAATACAGGCCAGACACACACAGCAAATATGATAGATTTCCCTTGCAATCTTCAGAGAAAATGTTCTAGGTAACTCCAAAGAAAATGAAACTTACATCCTGATATTTAGCCAATAAATTAACTCCCTACTTTAGAGTAGTCTCTAAGAAGAGAAGTAAATTAATTAATTTCTCAAATGTACTCATTTATAAAGCTTTAGACAATTTAATTATCCCTAAAAGTGCTCAACTGGCTGCAGAGAGAGATCTTGTGTGAATAATCAGCTGATAATACAAAGCAGGTCGCTGCTGCTTCTCACTTTCATCTTTCATCTACTTTTCTGTTCTCTTCCAAATTGTTCAACTTAAAAAAAAAGATCAAATTACCCTTAAATGGATATAATTCAGGCTGCCATCCACAAAGAGTGAAAAAGCTGGCTTAAAACTCAACATTCAAAAAACTAAGATCATGACATCCAGTCCCATCACTTCATGGCAAACAGAAGGGGAAAAATTGGAAACAGTGACATATTTTACCTTTTGGGGCTCCAAAATTAATACAGACAGTAACTGTAGCCATGAAAGTAAAAGATGCTTGCTCCTTGGAAGGAAAGCTATGACAAATCCAGACAGCATATTTAAGAAGCAGAGACATCACCTTGCCAACAAAAGTCTGTATAGTCAAAGCTATGGTTTTTCCAGTAGTCATGTATGGATGTGACAGTTGGACCATCAAGAAGGGCCGAACACCAAAAAATTGATGCTTCTGAATTGTGGTGGAGTCCCTTGAACTGCAAGATCAAATCAGTCAATCCTAAAGGAAATCAACCCTGAATATTCACTGGAAAGACTGATACTGAAGCTGAAGCTCCAATACTTTGGCCATGTGATGCAAAGAGCATCAGATGGGAAAGACCCTGATGTTGGGAAAGACTGAAGGCAGGAGGAGAAGGGGGTGACAGAGGATGAGATGATGGTATAGTATGACTGGCTCTATGGACATGAGTATGAGAAAACTCTGAGATATAGTGAAGGACAGCGAAGCCTGGTGCTGTAGTCCATGGGTCACAGAGTCAGACATGACTTAGTGACCAAACAACAGCAACCCAGAAAGAAAAAAAAGAGTATCAATTAAGTTATTTAATTGATGTGTTTTATTTTTTAGTACATCTCAAAAAAACATAGACTTGAGTATAAGTTTTAAAGGTATATATGCTCAACACTGGGTGAGGCCTTCAGATTACACAACTTGGAGGTAAAAATATCCCCTCATATCTCAGCTTTGTAGTAATTCCTCAAGAAAATCTACCAATATTTTCATGTTTTTTTCCAGAGCTATTCTAGCTTCTTCATACTAGTAACATCTACCTTTCCTCATCTCCACACCATTACAAATTCCTATTCTTCCTACAAGAATCAATTAGAAAGCATCAATAAGCAGAGCTAAGCAGTTTCCTCTGGAGGGCGCACAGTACTGTAACTCTGTGCTCAGTTGCCCAGTCGTATCTGATTGTTTGGGAACCCATGGACTGTAGCCTGTCAGGCTTCTCTGCCCATGGGATTTCCCTGGAAAGAATACTGCAGTGAGTTGCCCTTTCCTCCTCCAGGGGGTCTTCCAGACCCAGGGATCAAACTTGTGTCTCCTGCATCACCTGCACTGGCAGGTGGATTCTTTACCACTGAGCCACCTGGGAATCCCACCATGTTCCTAACCCACTCTAGTACTGCACTCTCAAATAAAAGTTCAGTTTCCAAGGAGATAAGTGCCATCTGACTGTACCCAGCAGACATGATCCTATTAACCCCTCAATTAGTCAATGCACTTAGGAGAAGGCAATGGCAACCCACTCCAGTACTCTTGCCTGGCAAATGCCATGGACAGAGAAGCCTGGTAGGCTGCAGTTCATGGGATCGCTATTCCAATTCCAAAGAAAGGCAAAGCAAAAGAATGCTCAAACTACCGCACAACTGCACTCATCTCACATGCTAGTAAAGTAATGCTCAAAATTCTCCAAGCCAGGCTTCAGCAATACGTGAACCGTGAACTCCCTGATGTTCAAGCTGGTTTTAGAAAAGGCAGAGGAACCAGAGATCAAATTGCCAACATCTGCTGCATCATGGAAAAAGCAAGAGAGTTCCAGAAAAACATCTATTTCTGCTTTATTGACTATGCCAAAGCCTTTGACTGTGTGGATTACAATAAACTGTGGAAAATTCTGAAAGAGATGGGAATACCAGACCACCTAACCTGCCTCTTGAGAAATCTGTATGCAGGTCAGGAAGCAANAGGAGGGATGCTTTTGAACTGTGGTGTTGGAGAAGACTCTTGAGAGTCCCTTGGACTGCAAGGAGATCCAACCAGTCCATTCTGAAGGAGATCAACCCTGGGATTTCTTTGGAAGGAATGATGCTAAAGCTGCAACTCCAGTACTTTGGCCACCTCGTGCAAAGAGTTGACTCATTGGAAAAGACTCTGGTGCTGGGAGGGATTGGGGGCAGGAGGAGAAGGGGACGACCGAGGATGAGATGGCTGGATGGCATCACGGACTTGATGGACGTGAGTTTGAGTGAACTCCGGGAGATGGTGATGAGCAGGGAGGCCTGGTGTGCTGCGATTCATGGGGTAGCTAAGAGTCGGACAAGACTGAGCGACTGAACCGAACCGGAGGAGTCAGACACGACTAAGCAACTTCACTCTCACTTTTCACTTTCATGCACTGGAGAGGGAAATAGCAACCCACTCCAGTATTCTTGCCTGGAGGATCCCAGGAATGGGGAATTCTGGTGGGCTGCTGTCTATCGTCTATGGGGCAGCACTGAGTCAGACACGACTGAAGCGACTTAGCAGTAGACTTTGGCACCTAATGTACAGTCTTTCTTTCTACCTGAAGTGTAGGAAAGTTATTCAACCTCTATGAGCCCTACTTTCCTTACCTGTAAAATGGGAACAAAGATTCAGCTTATATATACATGTATATATATAAAATATTCTTAAGATTCTTCTCCATTACAGGCTATTACAAGATCTTGAAAAAAATGTAAAAACAAAAAATATGATTCAGGAAAAGTACACTTAGCTATAAGAGGTCTTTTGTGATTCTATATGAATTTTAGGATTTTATTTCAATTTCTGTAAACAATGTTACTGGATCTTTGACAGTGACGGCATTGAATCTGTAGGCTGGTTTGGTTAGTGTGGACACTTTAACAATATTAATTTTTCTAATACATAAATATGAGATATCTTTGCAAAAAAAAAAGAAAAAAGAAAAAATGGAGATAAAGACAACATACCTCAGAGTGCAGTTGGAGGATTAAATAATGCATATTAAGTGTATAGCATGGAGGCTTCTAGTGTTGGAAATCTCATGGACTAGGAACCCAAAAATGGTTACAAATACCTAAAAATTATGGATAAGGCACTAACAAAAAATTACTCCAAATGTATTCAAACTTATGAGAAAGAATAGGAAAATACCAAGTGCCAGAATTGAAGAAGGAAATGAAAACTATGTTGAATATTTTGCTGTTACTGCTGAGTTGCTAAGGTGTGTCCAGCTCTTTTGAGACTCCATGGACTGTTGTCTGCCAGGTTCCTCTGTCCATGGGATTTCCTAGGCAAGAATACTGGAGTGGGTTGCCAGTTCCTTCACCAGGGGATGTTCCTGATCCAGGGATCAAACCCACGTCTCCTGCATTGGCAGGTAGGTTCTTTACCACTGAGCCACCAGTTACACTGGGCCAAAAGATGTAGTTTGAAGCTGGTATGAAAGCATGAAAGCTGGAAGTCTGAACTGAGCATAAATGGGACCTCAGTGAAAGGGTAAATTTGGAGAAAACAAAATCCACCTATAGCACAGGGAGTCCATCAAGGACTTTCATCTACTTTTCTGTTTTCTTCCAAATTGTTCAACTTAAAAAAAAAAAAGATCAAATTACCCTAAATGGATATAATTCAGGCTGCCATCCACAAAGAGTGAAAAAGCTGGCTTAAAACTCAACATTCAAAAAACTAAGATCATGACATCCAGTCCTATCACTTCATGGCAAACAGAAGGGGGAAAACTGGAATATATTTGAACATGTCTGCTTGCTCCTGNATCCACAAAGAGTGAAAAAGCTGGCTTAAAACTCAACATTCAAAAAACTAAGATCATGACATCCAGTCCTATCACTTCATGGCAAACAGAAGGGGGAAAACTGGAATATATTTGAATATGTCTGCTTGCTCCTGGGACAAAAAATTCCGAGAATATTATTTCTAACCTAGAATTCTATGCAAAGATAAGTTATCATTCAAGAGTAAGGATGGAATAAACATTTTTAAACATGCACTTCTCAAAATATTTACCTTCCATGTTCTCTTTAAAAAGCCAATAACGATTGGGTTCCTTTGAAATGGGAGAGTAAACCAAGAAAGAATAAAATGTGAGATCTAGGAACTAGGATATCCAATACAGGAGAGAAAAGGGAATTCACAGAATGATAGTGAAAAGAAGTCCCAGAATGACAGATCTGCAGCAGGCTAGAGCAAAGAGTAGAAATTTCAAGAGAGAATAGATGGCTTCCAGGAGGACAGTCTCAAAAGAAAAAAAAAAAAATGGACTGAATACCTAAAGTGTTTAAACAAATTGACATCTTTTCATTCCTTTTAAAGGATCTGAGGATGAATTAGTGATAGAAACAAAAACCTAAGCAACTTTAAAAGGGAGGCAATTAATAACTCTAAGAAAAACAGATCATTGTATTTAAAAAAGGAACTTGGAACAGTTGACAGAACTTTTGGAAGAGTTGATAGAACTCTTCTTCTTTATCTTGATATATATTTCAATATATATCTGTATATTCCATATCTACATCAAAACTCAGTATACAACACACACACTACTATATGTAAGATAGATAACCAACATGGACCTGTGGTGTAGCACAGGGAACTCTACTCAATATTCTATGATAACCTCTATGGGGCAGGAGGGAGTCTGAAGGGGAATGGATATATTTATGTGTGTAATTGGGTCACTTATTTGTATGCGTGAAGCTAACACAACATTGTGGATCAACTACATTCCAATAAAATTTAAAAAAAAAACTTGATATAACAAAAAAGGTAATTTTATGCATGTAAATTATACTTCCACAAACCTGATTTTTTAAAAAAAATCAAACTGTACTTTTAAAATGAATGTATTTTATTGTATACAAATTATAACTCAATAAAGTTGATTTTTTAAAAAGGGAAATATAGGGACTTCCCTGGTGGTTTAGTGGCTAAGAGTTGGTGATCCCAATGCAGGGGACCTGGGTTTGATCCCTGGTCAGGGAACTAGATCCCACATGGTACAACTAAAGGTCCTGTATGCTGCAACTAAGACCCAAAGCAGCCAAATAAATAAATGTTTATTGTTTTTTTTTAAAAAAGGGAAGCGTAACACTAGTATAGTATATAACTCAGCTGTAAATAAGCCCCACATAATTGATTTAATAAAAATTTTGATGCTACTATATTGGGAGATTAGGAAAGGGGGAGCTTATGTACATGGAAAAGGGCAGACAAAGTGCTAAATGAGTCAAATCCTTACTTTCCATAGTGAAATTACAATAGATAATGTCTAAAACTTAAAGAAAACAGTAGTATAAATATGGTACTTAGAAATATTGAGGGCATTATCAGAAGGAAAAAAAGAAGAGCTGAAAGCAGTTGCTTCTGAAGAGTAAGAATAATAAACAAGGAAGGACAGTGCAGGAGACCCTTGCTATTTACTCTAAGTCTTGTAATTATTTGACTCTTTAAATTATATATATATATGTATATCATTTGCATATACAATATATATACTAACAAAAAGGGAGCATGAAAACACAATCTAGGGACAAACCTAAAAAAAGATAAATAAGATTTTTATGAAGAAAATTATAAAACTTTATTGGGACATATTTTAAAAGACTAAAATAAATGGAGAAATTCTAAGTGAATTAGAGCCTAAAATGTCAGAAGCAAGATTAAACTTTTATATGAAATTTTAAGAAAATCTCTTTTAAGATGTTAAAATAGGGAATAATTTCTAAAGCAAAAAGCAGAAATCACAAACCATAAAAGAAAAACTGAAAAATCAATTTCAATAAAATTTAAAAGCTTCTATTTCTCCTAGAGCCTAGATTGTAGTCCATAAACATGTTCCACAAAAAGAAACCATTTGGGCTGTTTTTTTAACCATTTTATTAAGATTGACATCATAATCAAAATCAAGGCTTTTAAAATAAATATCTGATTTCATTTCTGAATATAAAGCAATATGAAGTAAACACATGAAGTATTATTGTCAAAAAAAGTTGACACTGAATCTAATTAAAATTTAGATCCAAACTCGTTTACAAGAAAATACTGAAAAAGAGAAGGAAGTTAGCCAATGTTCACTGCAGCATATATACAACTGCCAAGATATGTAAACAATCCATGTCCACAGACAAATGAATGGATAAAGAAAATGTGGTATATGCATACAATGGAATATTATTCAGCCATTAAAAATAGTGAAATCCTGGCATTTGCAACAACATGGATGGAACTTAAAGGCATATGCTAACTGAAATAAGTCAAACAGGGAAAGACAAACACCATATAATCTCACCTACACATGGAATCTAAAAACAAATAAACAACAACAAAGCCAAGTTCATAGTTACAAAGAACAGACTAGCAGTTGCCAGAGGTCAGTGGTGGGAGGTGAGTGAAACAGGCAAAGGGAGCCAAAAGGTACAAACTTCCAGTTATAAAATAAGTAAGTCATGGAGATGCAGTGTACAACTTGTGACTATAGTTAATGATACTGTACTGTCCCAGGTGGCGCTAGTGGTAAAGAACCTGTCTACCAATGCAGGAGACATAAGAGATGCAAGTTCAATCCCCAAGTCAGGAAGATACCTTGGAAGAAGGCATGGCAACCCACTCCAGTATTCTTGCCTGAAGAATTCCATGGACAGAGGGGCCTGGAGGGCTACAGTCCATAGGAGTGCAAAAAGTCAGACACAACTGAGCATACCCACAAAGGAACGGAAAGGCCATGTACATATCTGAATTTTTTGTTTAGTGTACAGGTAGGTTGAAAATATTAATATATCTGTTTGCAGTCACCAGAAATGTAGGACAAAGTTTGTTCAGACATAGGTAAGACTGAATCCTTCGTCAGTCTGATAAATATGAAATACTACTATGAAGAAAATATAAAATCTAAGTACTTTTATATTATCAGCACCAGTTAAAAAAATGGAGCTCACTCACCCAGGGCCTGGGAGAATGAATGAGCCAATACTCTCTTTTGATAAGTCAAAGAAAGAGGCTTGGGCAGCTGAAATAAAAAGTGATAGGCCAGTAAATCAGTGAAATTGTATGATGAGATAAGGCAAAATGAAGTAGAAAAGAATGCCAATGCCACAAGGATAAAACCAAATGAAATATGTTGAAAGAATACAACATAGCAGATATGATGTCCACCTCCAATAATCTATAAGCATATACATTTAGCAAATGCAATGCAAACAACAAAGATGGTAAATTAAAATGGTAAAATACATTTTAAACAAAGAAGCCAAATAAAGCTAATATACTACTGTGGTCTTTCTCTGAGAAAAGCAGAAACCACATGAGATAACCTCACAGTAATATTTGAGGAACTCAATCTGTAGGAATTAGGTAAAAATAAAAGAACCAAAAGCTAATAAACTCAAAACTCAAAGGTAATATTCTTATCTACCAAAATCTTATTGAAAAAGAATCAATGTTTAGGAAGTCGCCTTTTAGGCTTCCCTGGTGGCTCATATGGTAAAGCATCTGCCTGGAATGTGGGGGACCTGGGTTCAATCCCTGGGTCAGGAAGATCCCCTGGAGAAGGAAATGACAACCCACTCCAGTACTCTTGTCTAGAAATTTTCATGGATGGAAAAGCCTGGTAGGCTACAGTCCATGGGGCTCGTTGCAGAGTCAGAAATGACTGAGCGACTTCACTTNCCTGGGTTCAATCCCTGGGTCAGGAAGATCCCCTGGAGAAGGAAATGACAACCCACTCCAGTACTCTTGTCTAGAAATTTTCATGGATGGAAAAGCCTGGTAGGCTACAGTCCATGGGGCTGGTTGCAGAGTCAGAAATGACTGAGCGACTTCACTTTCTCACTTCTTTCTTGTGGGCAAAAGGGCAGAGATATAAATTGGCTCAAAGAAGCACTGCTTTTAAACCACAGCACAGCTGGAGGTGTTACTTTCTCCCTTAAGGAGCTACTTGTCATCCCTTAGCAAACAACTGCCTCCTCAGGCTGTCTAAACTCTTCAACTGTTTATATGTATTTCTATTGTGCTTCCTACAAGTTCCGGTTTATCCCAAACAGACAGTTCTGAATCTTGGCTCAAGTTTGACTTTGTTCTTATGTTCCTCCACAGGTCAGTTCTGTTGCCTTCTACTCAAGGTCGGACTGCAAGCTGACGTGACTAATTCAGGATTT
The DNA here is from genome assembly GCA_006410675.1 of Oreotragus oreotragus. Classification (NCBI taxonomy): domain Eukaryota; kingdom Metazoa; phylum Chordata; class Mammalia; order Artiodactyla; family Bovidae; genus Oreotragus; species Oreotragus oreotragus. The sequence goes on from SJYX01004480.1 coordinate 21,226, forward strand.
CAGGAGTCACTGGTACAAAAGAAACCAAGCAGAGATAGCAAAGAGAGCAGAGACCTGTTAGTCAAAGTCATAACTTAAGAAAGCTCAGAGGTAGGATTATAGGTAAAGGATGCTGTGTAAATGACGTGGAAACAGGAGTAAGGAAGGAAAAGAAATGAGACCGTGAAGAATGAGTTAACGGAGAAGGCGATGGCACCCCACTCCAGTACTCTTGCCTAGAAAATCCCATGGACGGAGGAGCCTGGTAGGCTGCAGTCTATGGGGTCGTGAAGAGTCCAACATGACTGAGTGACTTCCCTTTCACTTTTCACTTTCATGCATTGGAGAAGGAAATGGCAACCCACTCCAGTGTTTTTGCCTGGAGAATCCCAGGGACGGGGGAACCTGGTGGGCTGCCGTCTATGGGGTCACACAGAGTCGGACACGACTGAAGTGACTTGGCAGCAACAGCAGGATGAGTTAATGAGGATTCTGATCTCAGGGATAAGGAGGAGCCCTAAAATAAGAAGTGATCAAAACCATAAGAAGAGGTGGTAGCCTGGGAATAAAATGTCCTTTTGGCAGTTACTTTACTCTTTATCTCATGTCCTCTCCTATTTATTAATAGTTGCCCCTATTATTTCTCAAGCCTCTAAGGGTTATAGGAACTCATTTGTATGGATCTCCCAGGATCTCCAGTTCCAGGCTAGGGCAAAAATAACATTTCTAAGATTTATAGATTAAGGAATAGACAGTCTAGTTTATACCTCCATACTAAACTTTTAGACAGTAACTAAAACAGCTCCTGGGAAGACCACTAAACACTCTAAGCTTCTTGGTAAATCTGGCATCTAACCCTGTAAAAGAACACAGTTCTCTTCTCATTATCCTAGTGAAATCCTCCATTTCTTCCCTAAATAACAAACTGTACTCAAGAAAGCCACACACCCAACATGATAGTATTAGAGATCTACCTGTATGAAAGCACAGAAAGACAAAAGAAGGCCAAAAAGTAAAAGGAAATGTCTATATACACTGAACTTCTGGAAACCCTGACCAGGGAAATAAGACAATAAAAAGAAATGAAAGGCATTAAGATTAAAAAGGAAGATGTAATACTGTTTTTATTTGCAAGCAACATGCTGTATATAGACAATCTTAAAGAATCTACAATTTAAGAAAGTCATGGGGTATAAAGCTAATATATAAAAACCTAATATATAAAAGCTAATATATAAAAACCTAATATATAAAAGCTAATATATAAAAGCTGTGTGGCTATATACAAGTACTAAACAATTAGAAAATAGAATGCAAAGTACTAGTTACAATATTATCAAACTGATGAAACAGGAATAAAATTACTGGAAGATGCTCAAAACCTCTATACTGAAAATTATTTTAAAAAACATTACTGAGAGAAATTACAGGCAATGTAAATAAGTAGATGTCCAAGGATTGGAAGATTCAATATTAAGATGTCAATTCTCCCCCAAAATGACCAAAAAATTCAGTGCAATGCCAAGCAAAACACCAGAAAGCGTTTTCTTGGCTAAAAACTGGCAAACCAGTTCTAAAATTTATGTGGAAATGCAAAGGACTTAGAATAATCAAGGCAATCTTAAGGAAAAGGAACAAAGTTAGCAGATTTATAGTATCTGATTTCAAGACCAACTTTATAAAGTTAAGATAATCAAGACTTTATTAAATGTAGTACAGAAGCAGAGACAAGACAAAGAGACCAATGGAACAAAGAAGAGAGAACAGAAATAGCACACACATAATTAGTCAGCTGATTTTCAAGTAAGGCACCAGAGCAACTCAATGGGGAAAGGAAAGTCTTTTTAACAAACGATGCAAGAACAACTGAATAATACAGAAAAAAGTAAACCTTTATTCCTATAACATTTTTAGATTTAAACACAGAAGAATATCTTTTTAAGCTTAGGGTAAGCAAAGATTTCTTAGGATACAAAAAACACCAACCACAGGGAACTCTGCTGGCAGTTCAGTGGCTAAGACTCCATGCTTCCACTGCAGGGGGCACAGGTTCAATTTCTGGTTGGGGAACTAAGATCCAGCATGCCTTGTAGTATGGCCAAAAAAAAAAAAAAAAAAAGTACTAACCATAAAGAGAAAAAATTGGTAATTTGGATTTCATCAACATTTAAGACTTTTGGCCATCAAAGTCGCCACTAAGAATATAAAAAGAAAGCCAGAGACTGGCAGAAAATATNAAAAAAAAAAAAAAAAAAGTACTAACCATAAAGAGAAAAAATTGGTAATTTGGATTTCATCAACATTTAAGACTTTTGGCCATCAAAGTCGCCACTAAGAATATAAAAAGAAAGCCAGAGACTGGCAGAAAATATTCACAACACATATCTGACAAAAGGCTTGTATCTATAATATACAAAGAATTTATATAATCTATAATAAAAAGGAAAACAACTGAAAAAAAAGGCAAATGTCTTGAATAGACATTTCATGAAGATATACAAATGGTCAATAATCACATGAAAATGTGATCAGCATCATTATTATCAGGGACATGCAAATTAAAACCACAATGAGATAGTGTTACACAATAGCCACTAGAATGGTTAAAATTAAAAAGACTGACAGTACCAAGTATTGATGAAGATGTGAAGCAAATGCAGTTCTTATACATTGCTGAAAGAAGTATAAAATGTACAACCACTTAGAAAAACTATCTGGCATTTCTCAATACAGGAAATCCTAAAAACTATAACGTAATTTTTTTCAAACTATAATATTTTTACAAAAAGATCTGCAGAACAATGTTCATAACAACTTTATTCATAATATCTAAAATTTTGAAACAATGCAAATGACCATCAACAGAAAAATGGGTAAACAGTGGTATTCTTATTCAATGGAATACTATTCAGCAATAAGTAAGAACAAACTAGTTATACCAGTAATAATATGAATTTGAAAAATACTATGTTGAACAAAAGAAACCAAAATAAAACTATGATTTCATTTATATGTAGTTCATGAACAAGCAAAATAACATATGGTGACAGAAATCAGAATAGCAGTTGACTTTAAAGGTGAGGGAATAACTAAAATGAAGCACAAAGAACTGTGAGAGGTGATGGAAATATTCTAGATCTGAATAACGATAATCTAGTGGCTCAGATGGTAAAGAATCCACCTGCAATGTGGGAGATCTGGGTTTGATACCTGGGTTGGGAAGATCTCCTGGAGGAGGGCATGGCAACGCACTCCAGTATTCTTGCCTGGAGAATCCCCATGGACAGAGGAGCCAGGCGGACTATAGTCCCATGGGGTCACAAAGAGTTGTTCACATTGAGCGACTGAGCCACAGCACAATCTGAGTGTATATAGTTGTCAAAACTCATCAAACTACTTAATATCTGTGTATTTTACTATGTATAAACGTAAAATACATTTATACACAGTAAATGGGCACTGTGTACACAGCTACCCTGGTAGCTCAGTGGTAAAAGAATCTGCCTGCCAATGTAGGAGACTCAAGAGATGAGGGTTTAGTTCCTGGGTTGGGAAGATGCCTTGGAGTAGGAAATGGCAACGCTCTCCTGCATTCTTGCCTGGACAAGAATAAAAAACTGGCTACAGTCCACAGGGTTGCAAAAAGTTAGACTCAACTGAGCACACACAGAAAGGAAGGGAAAGGCCATGTAAAATCTGCATTAATTTTTTGCTCTTTGGTGCATAGATAGGCAGAATATATTAATATATCTGTTTGCAATCATCAGAAATAGTAGGAGAAATTTTGTTCCCCAACTCAAATAAGATGGCAACATTATCAGAATGAATTTTTTCCAAAGAACATCAATTTTAGAATAGTCAACAGTGGATCTTTCTCAGTTTATGTGCCACAAACCATGGGGGAGAATGCATCCTCATACCCATAGACTTGCTTTATAATTTTTTTTCAAATTTTTACTTGCTATATAATTTTTAAAATAATTTATTATTTATTTACTTTTGGCTCTGCTGGGCCTTCACTGCTACACGGTCCTTTCTCTAGTGCAGCAAGCAGGGGCTACTCTCTAGTTGAGGTATGCAGGCTTCTCGCTGTGGTGACTTCTCTTGCTGTGGAGCATGGGCTCTACTGTGGGGGCTTCAGTAGCTGCAACACGTGGGCTCAGTAGTTGCGGCTCCCAGACTCTCAAGCACAGGCTCAACAGATCTGGCGCCTGGGCTTAGTTACCCTGAGGCATGTGGGATCTTCCCAGATCAGAGATCAAACCTGTGTTTCTCGCATTGGAAGGCGGATTCTTTACCACTGAGCCACCAGGGAAGCCCACTCATGTTAGCTGCTTAATCAAGAGACTAAACTTTCAAATACTATCATGTGAAGGAGCCAAAATTTTTTAAAGTTTCTTCCTATTTCATTCCACTCAATCTCTCATCTGCAGAGTCAGCTAGTGGTCTCATTTCTATTACTACACATGAAAATGAAAGTGAAAGTCACTCAGTCATGTCCAACTCTTTGACAGCCCACGGACTATACAGTCCGTGGAATCTCCAGGCCAGAATACTGGAGTGGGTAGCCTTTCCCTTCTCCAGGGGATCTGCCCAACCCAAGGATTGAACCCAGGTCTCCCACACTGCAGGCAGATTCTTCATCAGCTGAGCCACCAGGAAAGCCCCTACTATACATAAGTTTTGCTTATTCATGAACTTTATATAAATGGAATCTTTTGAAGTACATTAGAAATGCATCTTTTTTATAAAGATGTATTATGACTGAAAAATTCTGGAAACTAGAGACTGTGACAACTGAGTGTCTAAATCTTTACTAGTAACCAAACTAAACAGCAGCTGAAACATGGGTAACAAAATATGGGGAACTAGAATATATTTTTTAAAACACATTGTAAACTACAATGCATTGGGAAAACATAAGATATTTATTTTCAATAAACAAAAAAAATCAATAAACAGTTTTTCACCTTAAGTTTCTGATATATGTGGCGCAGAGAATCCGCAGTTCCCATGTCAGCTTCATCAGGAATACACACAATATCTAGCTTCATTTTCATCTTGTTGAAGTCTGCACACAAAGCCTTTTGGACATCCTTGGTTGTAATGACAATGACTTCTATAGCATGAAAAAAAAAAGGAAGGAAAAGTGCAAAAACTCTCATTCATTTAGACAATGGCTACACTACTTCAATTAGATTTGGTCTATTTCTAGATTTAGTAATGACAGCTAATATTATTGAGATATTGGAATACACTTTGAATGCATCTTCTCAATTAATTCTTACAGCAAATTATTAAAAATTTGTAAAAATTCCTCCATTTTACAAATGAGGAAACTTGGACTAAAAGATATGAAGTGACTTTGTTTATGGTACATAAAACCAGTAAGTAAGAGAGCTAAGATGAAACATGTTAATATCTTATACACCACTTCTTCCTGACATAAAGAATGCAAAAGAGCACTTATTAAACCATATACCAATGAGATTATATTTTATCCTATTCTATTCTAGTTTTAATTTTTGGTCACGTCATGCTGCATGTGGGATCTAGTTCCCCTGACCAGGGATTGAACCTGTGCCCCCTGCATTGGAGGCATGGAGTCTTAACTACTGGACCACCAGGAAATCCTGGGATCACATTTTAAAAATTCCTCCACTACAAAGAAAGAGCTATCACCACTTCCCATCAGATGGCTACTAGTGTTTCACTGATGATCATAATGAATTCAGTAACAGACAATTTCCATATAATAGATGCCTTCACCATATCCATATAGCCATCAATTAACAAAAACTTGGGGTTCTTTCATGGATCTTTGGCAGGGTAATGTAATCCACTGCAATATAACATGTATTGCAGATATCTGAAGATTAGATTTTAGCATCTTTAAAGTGTAATAATTTCTATATGTGTCTCATCAGTTCAGTTCAGTTGCTCAGTCGTGTCCGGCTCTTTGCAACCCAGTGAATCACAGCATGCCAGGCCTCCCTGTCCATCACCAACTCCCGGAGTTCACTCAGACTCACATCCATTGAGTCCGTGATGCTATTCAGCCATCTCATCCTCTGTGGTCCCCTTCTCCTCCTGCCCCCAATCCCTCCCAGCATCAGAGTCTCTTCCAATGAGTCAACTCTTCGCATGAGGTGGCCAAAGTACTGGAGTTGCAGCTTTAGCATCATTCCTTCCAAAGAACACCCAGGGCTGATCTCCTTTAGAATGGACTGGCTGGATCTCCTTGCAATCCAAGGGACTCTCAAGATTCTTCTCCAACACCACAGTTCAAAAGCATCAATTCTTTGGCACTCAGCTTTCTTCACAGTCCAACTCTCATATCCATACATGACCACTGGAAAAACCATAACCTTGACTAGATGAACCTTTGTTGGTAAAGTAATGTCTCTGCTTTTCAATATGCTATCTAGGTTGGTCATAACTTTCCTTCCAAGGAGTAAGGGTCTTTTAATTTCGCATGGCTGCAGTCACCATCTGCAGTGATTTTGGAGCCCCAAAAAATAAAGTCTGTTACTGTTTCCACTGTTTCCCCATCTATTTCCCATGAAGTGATGGGACCAGATGCCATGATCTTCGTTTTCTGAATGTTGAGCTTTAAGCCAACTTTTTCTACTCTCCTCTTTCATTTTCATCAAAAGGCTTTTGAGTTCCTCTTCACTTTCTGCCATAAGGGTGGTGTCATCTGCATATCTGAAGTTATTGATATATGTGTTTCATGATAGTGCTCAATTACCTCTCCCTTTCACTATAATCATTCTTTTTTTCACTTTTCTTTCTTTTTCATATCATTTAACCTTCCTTCCTTCTTTCTTCTTTTTCCCACTTAGCTTTCTTTCAGTCATTAACTCACTCATTCAACCAACAAATACAATTATATTTAATACATAACAGCCAAACTGGCACTGAGAATTCAGAAATGAACTAAACATGTCTCCTACTCTTAAGGAACGTAACATGAAATTTTAGACATGAAAATGGTCGAAGGCTTCATGGAAGGGATGGCTTTTAAGGCAGATCATGATGAACTTAAGTCCAGTTCAGTATATACCATATATAAAATGCTGATATTACAGAGATGAATTAGACACAGTACCTGCTCTCAGGAAGATTAGTTTAACATGCCACTAACTACAGCATAAAGCAGACCTTAAAAGGTACTGAGATAGAAAAACGAAGTGTGATGAAAACACAGAGGACAGGGTGAATGACACTGTTTATTGTTTCAAGAAGGTGACATTTCCATACGGTGGAGAGATTTTAGGTCAAGTGAAGGAAATTAACTATAAACATGGGACAGTCAGTTTCATAATTGGACCAGTCAGCTCAGTTCATGCACTCAGTCATGTCTGACTCTTTTCGACTCCATGGACTGCAGCAAACCAGGCCTCCCTGTCTATCACCATCTCATGGAGCTTGCTCAAACTCATGTCCATCGAGTCAGTGATGCCATCCAGCCATCTCATCCTTTGTCATCCCCTGCTCCTCCTGGCTTCAATCTTTCCCCACATCAAGGTCTTTTCAAATGAGTCAGTTCTTCACATAAGGTGGCCAAAGTATTGGAGCTTCAGCTTCAGCATCACTACTTCCAATGAATATTCAGGACCGATTTCCTTTAGGATGGACTGGCTGGATCTCCTTGCAGTCCAAGGGACTCTCAGGAGTCTTCTCCAACACCACAGTTCAAAAGCATCAATTCTTTCCCACTCAGCCTTCTTTACAGTCCAACTCTCACATCCATACAGGACTACTGGGAAAACCATATCTTTGACCAGAAGGACCTTTATCAGCAAAGTAATGTCTCTGCTTTTTAATATGCTATCTAGGTTTGTCACAGCTTTTCTTCCAAGGAGCAAGAATCTTTGAATTTCATGGTTGCAGTCACCATCTACAGTGATTTTGGAGCCCAAAAAATAAAGTCTGTTACTGTTTCCACTGTTTCCCCATCTACTTGCCATGAAGTGACCAGATGCCATGATCTTCATTTTTGAATGTTGAGTTTTAAGCCAGGTTTTTCACTCTCTTCTTTCACTTTCATCAAGAGGCTCTTTACTTCCTCTTCGCTTTCTGCCATAAGGGTGGTGTCATCTGCATATTTGAGGTTATTGTTACTTTTCCCGGCAAGGCAATCTTGATTCCAGCTTGTGCTTCATCCAGCCCCACATTTCGCATGATGTACTCTGCATAGAAGTTAAATAAGCGGGACGATAATATACAGCCTTGACATATTCCTTTCCCAATTTTCAATCAGTCCATTGNCATCTGCATATTTGAGGTTATTGTTACTTTTCCCGGCAAGGCAATCTTGATTCCAGCTTGTGCTTCATCCAGCCCCACATTTCGCATGATGTACTCTGCATAGAAGTTAAATAAGCGGGACGATAATATACAGCCTTGACATATTCCTTTCCCAATTTTCAATCAGTCCATTGTTCCATGTCCAGTTCTAACTGTTGCTTCTTGACCTGAATACAGATTTCTTGGGAGGCAGGTAAGGTGGTCTGATATTCCCATCTCTTTAAGAATTTTCCACAGTTTGTTGGGATCCATACTGTCAAAGGCTTTAGCATTGTCAATGAAACAGAAGTAGATGTTTTTCTGGAACTCTCTTGCTTTTTCAATGATCCAACAGATGTTGGCAATTTGATCTCTGGTTCCTCTGCCTTTTCTAAAACCAGCTTGAACATTTGGAAGTTCACAGTTCATGTACTGTTGAAGCCTATATTGGAGAATTTTGAACATTACTTTGCTAGCATGTGAAATGAGTGCAATTGTGCGGTAGTTTGAGCATTCTTTGGCATTGCCCTTCTTTGGGATTGTAATGAAAACTGACCTTTTCCAGTCCTGTGGCCACTGCTGAGTTTTCCAAATTTTATGGCATATCGGGCAGCACTTTAACAGCATCATCTTTTAGGATTTGAAATAGCTCAACTGGAATTCCATCACCTCCACTAGCTTTGTTCGTAGTGATGCTTCCTAAGCTTTGAGTTCACACTCTAGGATGTCTGTCTGTAGGTGAGTGATTACACCATTATGGTTATTTGGGTCATTAAGATCTTTTTTGTATAGTTCTGTGTATTTTTGCTACCTCTTCTTAATATCTTCTGCTTCTGTTAGGTCCATACCATTTCTGTCCTTAATTGTGCCCATCTTTGCATGAAATGTTCCCTTGGTTATTTCTTCATTTTCTTGAGAGATCTCTAGTCTTTCCCATTCTATTGTTTTCCTCTATTTATTTGCATTGATCACTTAGGAAGGCTTTCTTATCTCTCCTTGCTATTCATTATTGAGAGACTAACGCTAAGCAGGGCTATGAACTTCCTAAAATAATGAACTGTATGAACAGAATGAACAAAGAGTTTATAGATCAACTACAGAACATCATGTTTAGGAGTCATTCTCCAAATTCTGAGTTAGCCTCATTCAGAAGGAATTTTCTATATAACAGGCATTTAATATGCCACAAAAAACTATTCCCAAATATAACTAAAGCTATATAGCAAGAGGAAAAGAAAAGTGAGAGATGACAAAGCCATAAGAACTTATTAAAGGAAAGTAGTATATTTAAAAGTGTATTAAGATGTGTCATTCACCTGTGATATTGAGTTCTAAAAAGAAAATCTTTTCTAAAACACATCTCAATGTAAATATCATATAGATCACTGCAAAGAACTGTTCATGGGTCTGTCTCAAGAAAGTATGACTGGAATAAACAGTGGATCATAAGCGTAGGGCCCAGGATCTGGCACCACCTCCATCTGGTATTCTAATCTGCTATATCTAACTAAAGGACACCTCAAACTCATTGTGGCCAAAGCCAAACTCACTGTCTGCACTCAAACCTGTTCATTGTCCTACATTTCCTCTCCTATTACTGTTATCACCATCCACTTAGTTACTTACCTAAGCAGAAAGTAGAGGGAACTCATCCCTTTCTTTCCACTACCCTTCCCCATGAATCAACAACTTTCCCAAATGAGCCTTCTTCGCCATCCTTAGCACTAATGTCTTAGTTCAGGCCCTCTTTGCTGTTAGCATGGACTTTTGTATCAATCTCTTAACTCATCTCCTTGCTTATAGTCTTGACCCCCTCATACAACTCTCAAAGCAGGTTTTTTTTTTAATCTGTATTTCAAATTTATTACCATAAAGTTGTTCACATTTGCTTATTATCTTTTTTGTTTGTTTGCTCAGGACTGAACCTGGGCCACGACAGTGAAAGTGCAGAATCATAACCACCAGACCACCAAGGAACTCTCTTGTTTATTAACTTTTAATGTCTGTAGGATTTGTGGTGATGTTTCGTCTTTCATTTGTGTTATTAGTAATTTGTGTCTTCTCCCCTGTTTTTGATCAGCCTAACTAAAGATTTAACAATTCTATTGACATATTTTTTTAAAGAATCATCTCTTGGTTTTACTGATTTTCTCTAATGCTTTTGGCTGCTATTTCACTTACTGCTATCGTTATCATTTTTATCTCCTTTCTACTTGAGTTTCATTTGCTTCTCTTTTTCCAGTTTGTCAAAGTAGAAACTTAGATGAGAGTTTGAGACATTTCTTTTCTAACAGAGAACTTAAATGTTATATAAAATTTTCTCTAAACATTGCTTTAGCTACATCCCTCAAATCTGAAAATATTGAATTCTCCTTTTCAATAAGTTAAAAACATTTTCTAATTCCCCTTGTGGTCAGATGGCCAAAAAGCACAAGAAAAGATGACCAACATCACTAATTTTAGAGAAACGTAAATGAAAACTACAATGAGCTATCACCTTACACTGGTCAGAATGGCCATCACCCAAAAAAATCTAAAAACAATAAATGCTAGAGAGGGTATGGAGGAAAGGGAACCCTCCTACGCTGTTGGTGGGAATGTAAATTAGTACAGCCACCAAGAAGAACAGTATGGAGGTTCCTTAAAAAACTCAAAATTGTAACTACCATATGACCCAGCAATCCCATTCCTAGGCATATACCCAGAGAAAACCACAATTCAAAAAGATACATACAAAAAATGAATAAATGCACCCCGATGTTCACTGCAGCACTATTTACAATAGCCAGGACATGGAAGCAACCTAAATGTCCATCAACAGAGGAACAGATAAAGAAGATGTCATATATATACTTGGTGGAATATTACTCACCCACAAAAAAGAACAAAATAATGCCATCTGTAGCAACGTGGATGGAACTAGAGACTGTAATACTGAGTCATGTAAGTCAGACACAGAAAGATAAACATCATATATTGCTTATATGTGGAATCTAAAAAAAAAGGGTACAAATGAAGTCTGTATAGAAGCACAGCCACAGATGTAGAAAACAAACTTATGGCTACCAGGGGACAAGGGGGAGAAGGGATAAATTGGAAGTTCTGGATTGACGTAGAAACACTACTATATAAAATAAGTAACTAATAAGAAGGAATGATGCTAAAGCTGAAACTCCAGTACTTTGCCCACCTCATGCAAAGAGTTGACTCATTGGAAAAGACTCTGATGCTGGGAGGGATTGGGGGCAAGAGGAAAAGGGGACGACCGAGGATGAGATGGCTGGATGGCCTCATGGACTCAATGGATGTGAGTTTGAGTGAACTCCGGGAGTTGGTGATGGACAGGGAGGCCTGGCGTGCTGCGATTCATGGGGTCGCAAAGAGTCGGACACGACTGAGCGACTGAACTGAACTGAACTGAATAAGAACCTATAGTATAGCACAGGGAACTCTACTCAATACTCTGCAATGGTCTATATGGGAAAAGAGTCTAAAGAAAGAGTGAATATATGTGTATGCATAACTGATTCACTTTGCTGTACACCTGAAACTAATACGATACTATAAATCAACTATACTCTAATAAAATTGTTTTTTAAATTTCCTTTGTGGTTTCTTCTTTGGGTTATGTACAAATATGTGGTTTGATTTCCAAATACTTAGGGATTCTCTTGATATCTCTCTGTTACTGATTTCTACTGTAACTCTACTGTGGTTAGAGAATATAGTTTATATTAATCTTCAAAGATTTATTGAGACCTGTTTTATTCAAAAAAAAAACATCTTGGTAAAAGTTCTTAGCATTTGAAAACAATTGTGCCTTCTGCTTTATTAGGTGGCATGTTCTATAAATGTCAATTAGGTAAAATTGTAAAAAAAATCATAAGGAATCCACAAAAGGCTGCCAGAATTAATAATAAGTGTATTTAGCAAAGTTGTAGGATACAGGGCAGCATAAAAAAGCTGTTTTTATGTACTGGCAACAGATTTTCTGGAAATTGGATGATTACCATTTATGATAACACTCTCTTCCAGCAACACAAGAGAAGACTCTACACATGGACATAACCAGATGGTTGACACCGAAATCAGACTGATTATATTCTTTGTAGCCAAAGATGAAGAAGCTCTATACAGTGAGCAAAACAAGACTAGGAGCTGACTGTGGCTCGGATCATGAATGCCTTATTGTCAAATTCAGACTAAAATGGAAGAAAGTGGAGAAAACCACTAGACCATTCAGGTATGACCTAAATCAAATCCCTTATGACTATACAGTGGAAGTGAGCAATAGATTTAAGGGACTAGATCTGATAGACAGAGTGCTTGATGAACTATGGATCGAGGTTCGTGACATTGTACAGGAGACAGGAATCAAGACCACCCCCGAGAAAAAGATATGCAAAAAAGCAAAATGGCTGTCTGAGGAGGTCTTACAAATAGCTGTGAAAAGAAGAGAAGTGAAAAGCAAAGGAGAAAAGGAAAGATAAACCCATCTGAATGTAGAGTTCCAAAGAATAGCAAGGAGAGATAAGAAAGCCTTCCTCAGAGATCAATGCAAAGAAATAGAGGAAGACAATGGGAAAGACTAGAGATCTCTTCAAGAAAATTAGAGATACCAAGGGAACATTTCATGCAAAGATGGGCACAATAAAGGACAGAAATGGTATGGACCTAACAGAAGCAGAAGATAGTAAGAAAACGTGGCAAGAATACACAGAAGCATTATACAAAAAAGATCTTCACGATCCAGATAATCACGATGGTGTGGTCACTCACCTAGTGTCAGACATCCTGGAATGTGAAGTCAAGTGGACCTTAGAAAGCATCACTACGACAAAGCTAGTGGAGGTGATGGAATACCAGTTGAGCTATTTCAAATCCTGAAAGATGACACTGTGAAAGTGCTGCACTTGATATGCCAGCAAATTTGGAAAACTCAGCAGTGGCCACAGGACTGGAAAAGGTCAGTTTTCATTCCAAAAAGGTCAGTTTTTGGGTCAGTTTTCATTCCAAAAAGGTCAGTTTTCAATCTCAAAGAAAGGCAATGCCAAAGAATGCTCAAACTACTGCACTCATGTCACATGCTAGTAAAGTAACGCTCAAAATTCTCCAAGCCAGACTTCAGTAATATGTGAATCATGCAGAGTACATCATGAGAAATGCTGGGCTGGAAGAAGCACAAGCTGGAATCAAGATTGCTGGGAAAAACATCAATAACCTCAGATATGCAGATGACATCACCCTTATGGCAGAAAGTGAAGAACTAAACAGCCTCTTGATGAAAGTGAAAGAGGAGAGTGAAAAAGTTGGCTTAAACCTCAACATTCAGAAAACTAAGATCATGGCATCCAGTCCCATCACTTCATGGCAGATAGTTGGGGAAACAGTGGAAACAGTGGCTGACTTTATTTTTCTGGGCTCCAAAATCACNGAAGAACTAAAGAGCCTCTTGATGAAAGTGAAAGAGGAAAGTGAAAAAGTTGGCTTAAACCTCAACATTCAGAAAACTAAGATCATGGCATCCAGTCCCATCACTTCATGGCAGATAGTTGGGGAAACAGTGGAAACAGTGGCTGACTTTATTTTTCTGGGCTCCAAAATCACTGCAGATAGTGACTGCAGCCATGAAATTAAAAGACGCTTGCTCCTTGGAAGGAAAGTTATGACCAACCTAGACAGCATATTAAAAAGCAAAAATATTACTTTGCCAACAAAGGTTCGTCTAGTCAAGGCTACGGTTTTTCCAGTGGTCATATATGGATGTGAGAGTTGGACTATAAAGAAAGCTGAGCGCCAAAGAATTGATGCTTTTGAAGTGTGGTGTTGGAGAAGACTCTTGAGAGTCCCTTGGACTGCAAGGAGATCCAACCAGTCCATCCTAAAGGAGATCAGCCCTGGGTGTTCATTGGAAGGACTGATGTTGAAGCTGAAACTCCAACACTTCGGCCACCTGATGCGAAGAGCTGACTCATTGGAAAAGACCCTGATGCTGGGAAAGACTGAGGGCAGGAGAAGGGGACGACAGAAGATGAGCTGGTTGGATGGCATTACCAACTCGATGGTCATGGGTTTGGGTGAACTCTGGGTGTTGGTGATGGACAGGGAGGCCTGGCGTGCTACGGTTCATGGGGTCACAAAGAGTCAGACACAACTGAGCAACTGAACTGAACAAATAAATATAATAAAATATGTGTAAGTCCTATACACTGAAAACTATAAAGTAGTTGTTTTAGTTGAGAGAAATTACAAAAGGCCTAAATAAAAGGAGAGATATACCATGCTCCTCAATCAGAAGACTCTGATTAAGATGTGAATTCTCTTCCTACTGATCTATCAATTCAATTCAGTCTTAATCAAAATTCTAGCAACTATTTTTGTAGAAACTGATAAGCTGATTCTGAAATTTATATAAAGATACAAAGGACTTAAAGTAGCAAAAACATGAATTTAACCATAGTAAACTTCAGTTTAATAAGCCTTTCAGAACTTCCTTGTGCTTCTACTGCAGAGGGCATGGGTTTGATCCCTGGTTAGGGAACTAGGATCCCACACGCCTTGTGGCACAGCCAAAAAAAAAGGCTCTTCACTGATTTCCTACTGCTTTCAAGAAAAAAGAAATCTAAATTCCTCAACGTGGAACACAAGGCCCTTCATAGTATAATGCCTGTTTATTTTTCTCATTGCATTTATTCCTTCTTACGCTCGATATTGCTGTTGTTGTTTAGTCATTAAGTCATGTCTCACTCTCTGTCAACCCCATGGACTGAGCCCACCAGGCTCCTCTATCCATGGGATTTCCCAGGCAAGAATACTGGAGTAGGTTGCCATTTCCTTCTCCAGGGGATCTTCCCAACCAAAGAATCAAACCTGCATTTCCTGCAATGCCAAGCAGATTGTTCACCACTGAGCCACCAGGGAATACACACTGATATTACAGCCACATAAAATGAAGAGTAGTTATAAAAAAAAANCCATGGGATTTCCCAGGCAAGAATACTGGAGTAGGTTGCCATTTCCTTCTCCAGGGGATCTTCCCAACCAAAGAATCAAACCTGCATTTCCTGCAATGCCAAGCAGATTGTTCACCACTGAGCCACCAGGGAATACACACTGATATTACAGCCACATAAAATGAAGAGTAGTTATAAAAAAAAAAAAGAAAAAAGTAGCTGTGAGAATATGTGCTGATCATGACTCTATCTCTGCAAAATTAACTACTTCTGTATGGAATACTTCTTCCACACTGGTCAGAATGTTAATCTATTTTTCAAGAGTCAACTCAAGGGTCAGCCACTCTGTAAAGTCTTCTCTGAATCTCTCAAGTTCAAACAGTATCTTCCTTATATTAATAACAAGCACTTATAATGTGCCGCTGTTATAATATTTATCACATTAGACAATGATAATCTGTTTACATGTGTTTATCTCCCCACTAGACTTTAAGGTTCTAGAAATCAGGGCCTGAGTTAACCTTTTCAATTCCGTACTCTAGTGTTGAGTATACTACCTGGCACATGCAGGTTCTCAGTAAATACTATGAAGCGTATGGTCGTTCTCATATTATGTTCTGATATCCTTCCAGGGTTATCTTGGATCACTGTGGAGACCAGCTCTAAAAAAGAAACACTTAGCACTCTCTTCTCAACCTTTTTCGCACAGCAATAGAATACTCCAAAGTTTCTAATTTAAAGAGGCCCGTCTTCAGCCAACATTGAGTCCTAGTCTTCTTTCATTCATTTCTCTCACCCTCATAAAGCTGACAAATTACTGGGATGAAGAACCCTAAAAGTTTTGTGAGTATATCTCATTGCCATAACTCACCTTCAAATCCAACACGCTCAAGCAGGTTCAGTGGGTACCAGATTAAAGGTTTGTTGCCGACTGGAAGCAGAGGTTTGGGAATACTAGAAGTCAGGTCTGTCATTCGTGATCCCCCTCCAACTGCCATTACAACTGCTTGAAATTCCATTTTTAAAAACTGCAATCACAGAAAACCAAGAGAAAAATGTAATAAAATCAATGCACACACAGTATTAATCTTATTTTTATTTAGGTTATTGATATTCACTTATGACAAACATGTCATTTCCAACTCCAATAACCAGAATAAGAAAGACTCCTTAGCCACAGTATAAACATCACATTTATCCTATTCTCTTACTGATACATACTCTCATTTCCAGCCTGGGATTATGGGATAGAGAGGGGAAATGAATAAAACAAAAATCTGGCTCTTGCTCTTGAGTTGTTGACAATTAAGTGAAGACAAATGCAGTAAATTACAACATCATTAATGCCATGACAGGGATTTATCTAAGGTGCAGTAGGTATATACAGTGACAATAACATCTAAGTCTTCCTAGAAAAGACAGGGAAGGTTTTATAGGAAAGTAATGCTTGAGCTGACTCTTAAAGGAGTAAGAGTTTATCAAGTTGGTTTCTGATATGTGAGTTTGTATTCCCTGAAAAAAAAAAAAATTTAAACTTCTGACTAGAATTAACAGCACAAAGACAAGCACATTAGATCTCTGAAAAGTATGAAATGACTTAAGATCCTTCTGTTAATTCAGCCACCTGCTCCCATTTTTTCATTACCCCCAACTTGAAATAAAACATTAAAAACTCCAATGTAGGCTTGTATCTTAACCTAGGTTTTCAAAACCCAATTACAGAAACAAACCAGGTTAATTTCTTTTTTTCAGACTCAAGGTGATAAATGAAACTGTTTGACATTCAAAAAAATCTCTTTACAGCTGCTACCACAGAAGAGAGGCACATTAAAAGCTCACAAATCCTTATTGATTTAAAATAAAAGTACTATCTGACTTACAACAAATGATGTAACCTTTTAAAAACAAAGTGAAATTCAATGCTCTGGAAACAAAAATGTATTTAACACCAAACTGGTAAATAATGTTGCTCCTTTATCATAATTTTGATCAGTCCTGGCCTCCTCACATCAGTATCTAAACTACAACACACACACTCCATACACCCCAGCACAAAGTAAAGGCTCTTACACAACATCCAAAACGTAAAGATACGGTACTTTCAATTCCAGCAGGCACTGCCTCAGATTGGTATTTAACTTCAATCTGGCATTATATAAATCTCATAACATCTGATGTTACTATGAAAAGTATTAACACTGGATCCTTAAAAGACCTGAGCTTGAGTTCTGGTTCTGTCACTTACAGGTGAGGTAACCAGGGGCCTGACATTTAAAACTCAGCATCCTCAGTTTCTAGAAAAGAGCCTGGTGGTTAAGTTCACAGGCCCTTAAACCAGACTGCCTGGATTTTAATTCTAGCTCTACCATGAATTAGCTGTATGATCCAGGGCAAGCTACATACCTTTCCCAAGCCTCCATTTTCTTCATTTTCTAAGGTGAGGATAGTTAGTTTCTACTTCACAGAACTGTTATAAATATTAAATAAGTTAACCCAAGTAAAGCACACAAAACAATGACAAGCATTATATAAGTTTTTGATAATAGACAGGTCATAGAAACTTTTTGTGCCAGCTGAACTATGCTGTTGCATAATTCTGGTCCCTGTATTACTATTCTTAGTTGACTTTCTCCTGTGTCCAGTATGTAATCACCAATTAAACTTTAAAGACTCAGTTGAACCCACCCTCTCAGAGAAGTAACTCTTTTTTCCTTAAAGGCTTCCATTCTACTATATACAGATCATCTCTACCTTTCAGGATTCACTGCCCATTTATTTTATTATTTCTTGGCTGCCGCAAGTGTGGCATGTGGGATCTTACTCCCCTCTCCCCCAGCCCACCCCCCGGGATGGAACCCACTGCCCCTGCATTGGAAGTGTGGAGTCTCAACCACTGTACTGCCAGCGAAGTCCATCTGCCTGTTTAAATGTGTATTTCCTGTGGGTTCCTTGACTGTCATCGTTGTATCCCCAGTACCTGACATAATTCCTGTCAGATGCCAGGCACTCAGTCAGTACTCGTGGAACAAGCATCTGTGAACCTCACAACAACCCAGAGTAAGCATCAAGCTCAAACATGTGCAGAAAGGACATTAGAACCCAGGTCACTAGGATCTGAGGTTCCTGCTCTCGTGATAATCATGAAGATAACTGATACCAGGCAGCCTGACAAATGTCTCAATGCCACTGGCACGACTCTGAGCGATGGGAATCAAGGCAAAAACTCTCTAGCCACTCAGGCTTTAGAGAGGGTGTTCATGGCATCTTCAACCTGTCTCCGATACAGCCCTCACTGCCTTCTCCCTTTGTAAATTGATAAAAACCCCGAATCACAACTGATCTCTCGCCCAGACTTTATCGTACTGCTCTTTGTATTTGTATCTTGCACCTAAAATAACCAGAAACGGAATAAAAGAACGAAAGACTTTTGAGTGGAAGGATCAGGCACCGTGCGCAGGGCGTCCGGTGCTCACTCGCTGTGACTTCCAGCAGATCCTCCCCTCCCTGAAACTCAATTTCCTCAACTTTTGCACAAGGTGGCTGGCTCGGACGCTCCCCGAGCTTCCTTTTAGTTCGGCCACTTGGCTCCGCGGCCAGGTCCGGGAGGCACTCGAGCTGGCGACTCGGGCCCTGCAATCCCCTCGGGCCCTCCTCTACCAGGCTTGACGAGCCCGCCTCCCTCCGGTGAAGTGAGGCTCGGCGGCCTCCACCGCGCGGCTCCCCCGCCAGCCAGCTCGTGTGCGGCCTGGCAGCGCAGAAGCCGCAGCTTTACCTCAGGTCCCCGCGCGCCGCCACGGTTCCCAGCGCTCCCCGCGCTCCCCACGCCGCCGCCGACTGACAGCCAAAAGACGCAGGCGCACGATGGCCGGGCAGATCGATGGGACGCGCCGGGCAGGCCCGCAGAGAAGAAAACGAGCACCGAATAATAGATGACGGCAGAGAAGAGCGCCGCGGGGAGGAGGGGAGGAGTAGAGGAGGCGGGGCCGCCGGAGCCTTTTCATTCATTCACAAATTACCAACGCCCACTGAGCGTCCCTCACTTTGCAGGGGAGCTAGTCACAGTCCCTTCCTTCAGGCAATTCTCCTTCTAGGACCTGGTCCCTACTACCACTCTGCGGAAGGACAGCTCATTGGGAGCTGCGGTTTAGGGCTGACCAGTGGAAAAATCACCAAGGATTGCCAAGGTTTTCCATGTCCAGTGAGGTCTAATGTGGCCACTCAACGTTGGCTTTCTGAACCAGATTATTATGGTATGGAAAACATCCACCTTTAGCTATCAAAAGTTGGTCTGGAGTGTGGGATTCGGGAAGATCTCACTGTAAAGGTGGGGAAAATCCCCTGGAGGAAGGCATAGCAACCCACACCAGTGTCCTTGTCTGGAAAACCCCATGGACAGAGGAGCCTGGCGGTCTACAGTGCATAAGATTGCCCAGAGTCAGACACAACTGAAGTGACTTAGCAGCACTGTGATGGTGATACTTAACAGTGGCTTGGAGAGAGTGAGTCAAATGAATATCTTGGGTAAGAGCCTTCCAAGAAGACTAGCCAGCAAATGCAAAGGCCTTGGGGAGAGAAGGCAACTTCAGAGAACAACAAAGAAGCCAACAGAGCTGAAGAAAAGTGAGCTGGGGGAGAGTGGATGACGGCAGAGGAAGCCGGAGAGGCAACAGAGAAGGTGGAGAATTCAGATCCTGTGGGTCTTGTAGGCATTGTGAGGACCTTGACTTGTGCAGAGGAGCAGCGATATGTGGTTGCTGTTTTGATAATAGAATCTCTGCTTCCAGAGACCAGTTAAGAAGCTGCAACATCCAGATGAGAGAACCCAAACAGTTGAGTCTAGACGCCAACAATTGTGAGATAACAATAAAATAATTCTTTTTTGTTTGTTTTGTTTTAAGCAGTACATTTTTAAGGCAGATTGTTAAGCTGCATTATCTGGTTTTGGGTAGGGGTTGTGTGGTTTCTGTTTTTGGGCTACGCTGCTGGGCTCAAACGATCTTAGTTCCTCAACCAGGAATTGAGCCCAAGCCTTGGCAGTGAAAGCATGGAGTCCTAACCACTGGACCACCAGGGGATTCCGTAAACTACATTGAATAACAGGAACAATGGTCGTTCTCTCTTTTGGAAGCTTCCTCTTTCTCTATCCATCTCTTTTTAATAATATTTCTTTAGTTTTAAAAAACGTGTTTGTTTTATCTTTGGCTGCATTGGATCTCCGTTG
This sequence comes from Oreotragus oreotragus, assembly GCA_006410675.1. Taxonomy (NCBI): domain Eukaryota; kingdom Metazoa; phylum Chordata; class Mammalia; order Artiodactyla; family Bovidae; genus Oreotragus; species Oreotragus oreotragus. The sequence goes on from SJYX01004480.1 coordinate 41,671, forward strand.
CTGTGCAAGCGCTTTCTCTGGTTGGGTGAGTGGGGCTACTCTTCCTTGTCCTGCACAGGTTTCTCGGTGCCATGGCTTCTCCTGCTGCAGAGCACAGGCTCTGAGGCACGAGGGCTTTAGCAGTTGTGGCACACAGGCTTAGCTGCTCAGTGCCACATGAAATCTTCCCCGGCCAGGGATCAAACCCATGTTCCCTGCATTGGCAGGCGGATTCTTAACCACTGGACCACTAGGGAAGTCCTCTATCCATCTGTTAAAACCTTAGCTCCCTGCCAGTTAGGAAGCGGAGTCTAACTTCTGCAGTAAAAATAAAGGAATTTGACTTCAGCAATATTTATCGCATGCCTAATATGTGCCAACCAGTGTCTGAGATCCTAGATAGTGGGACTGCAACAATCAGCGAGAAAGACAGGACTTGTAATTTTCCCCCAACTTTCAGCCAGAAGAGTAGGAGCTATGTACTAAAAAAAAAAAAAAGTCCTGTGGCCACATCCATAAAACTAGCTTATCTGTGCCCTGCCTCTCTTTCACTTCAGAATGCTGGTGATGAGTTATTGGAAAATTACTTAGCTCTAAACACTGAGTTGGTAAATGGAGCCATGGAGTGATTGCTTTGGCCATTTCCTTCTGCAGCAAGGTTCTTTCTCTCTTTGGTATTAGCTCAAGCAAGCAGAAGCCTTGGGAATTACAGCATGGTTTTGAGGTCAGAACTAGTTATGAAGTAAGAACAGCATTCAACCTCATATCTGGCATCCATTTTAAATGCTTATGTTTAAATTAGCAAATGTTTTCAGGGAACTGGAGGACTTTCTCCTCTAGTTGAAGGAAGTAGTTGAAGGATTACTTCAATTTAAACTCACTTTAAATTATCTCCTTGGAGCAGTGTGTTTGGGTTTCTGGACTCTTTACATTCTTAAAAATTATTGGATGCTTCAAAGAGCTTTTGTTTGTATAGGTTGAATCTGTCAATACCAACCATATTAAAAATTCAAACTGAAAAATTTTTTAAACATTAATTCATAAAAAATAGAAACAAAACCATTACATGGTAACAGTTACACTTTATTGGAAACAACTATGTTTTCAAAAGAAAACATTTAGTGAGAAGAATGCAATGGTTTCATCTTTCTTTTGCAAACCTCATTAATGTCTGGCTTAATAGAGAACAGCTGAATTTTCCCATCAGTTGTGGGATATGGTTTGGGGTGATAAAAACCTGACCTCACACAGATACATAGTCAGAAAAAAGAAAGAGATTTTAATAGTCTTTGTCAAATAATTGTGAGTATTCTTCAGTACTACACACTAAACTCAAGAAACGGTAGTTTGTTAACGATTAGTTGTGATATAGAATCATTTGTATCAATGAACATTTTATACTCTGTTATAATACTTGCATTTTGAATAGGCATTTTACCCATGCATGATTTTGCAACTTGAGGCATTGCTCATTTGTAAAATATTGATTCACTAAATTATGCAGATCTTCCCCATGTTGACTCATTATACAATATTTGTTAAATCACACTTGTTAATACCACCACCAATCATTAGAAAAGTCCTTAATGGAGACTTCTGTGGTGGTACAGTGGATAAGAATCTGCCTGCCAGTGCAGGGGGCAGAGGTTTGATCCCTGGTCCAGAGGATTCCACGTGCCAGGGAGCAACTAGGCCCGTGCTCCACAGCTACTGAAACCTGTGCCTCTAGAGCCTGTGCTCTGCAGCAAGAGAAGCCCCCAGAGTGAGAAGCCCGTGGACCGCAGCGAAGAACAGCCCTCAGTCTCTGCAACTAGAGAAAGCCTGTGTGCAGCAGCAAAGGCCCGGAACAGCCAATAAACAACAGGTAGACAGATAAAGTCCTTAAGAACGCTGGCAAGCTTGGGACAAGCTTCCCAAACTTCTTATTTTCTCTTGAAAGCTCAGATATCATCGTTGTTAGTGGTTTTCCTTGAAATGACAGGCTTACTTCACTCATCTTGATAAATTTTGTCCAGTTTGTCAGTTGTTCTTTCAAGAAAATACAGTGTTCTGTGAAAAAAGTTCACAAATGAAACAATGGCACGAGTTTTCTGGAGACAGTCATCATACTTATTTAATATGCACAGAAGTGTTGCACGTGTACTTCCCATTTCATCACATAGAATATTAAAAAGATGTGTGCTCAAGGACAAAGATTTAATAAAATTATTTTATTGCCTCATCAAAGACATTCTTAAGTAGAACTTATTTTGTTTTATTATTTTTAAATTTTTTTTATGGTAAGCCTGTGGCAGTGAAGAATACAGTGACTATTAATACAGTTTGGCATCACTGCTCTGATTGATGCTAAAGCATCAGCAGTTTTATCCAGCATTGCTTTTGCATGATCAGTGCAAACTTCAATACAGTGAAAGAGGCAGTGTTTCAGTATTAGTATGAAAGTAATGTTAACTTGATAGACCTCCTAAAAGGGTCTTAGGGAACTGCTGAGGTCCACGGAGCATATTCTAAGACCTGCTGCCTCGTGGACTTCTTGCTGGCTCCCACTGCTTCTAGTTCTTACATTATGGCACTCACCACAAAGGACTGTCATTCTCCTTTTTCATGTTTTTTGTATCACACTGGGAACCCCCTGAGGGCAAAGACTGTATCTTATTTGCTAAAAAGACTTTATATCTGCAGAGAGAGGTCTCTGCAGATCTTAGACAGACTCTGGGACATGTTAAGTAAATAATAATTGGACGAATTATTTCTCATAAATTTTCCCTTATCATCCCATTTGGTAGTATGAAAACTGGGCTGAGGGCCTGGATCACTGACAACACCTCTTCTTCTAAACATTTCTTTTCACTAAGTTAATCTTAATTATTAGCCCTCATGCCTAGCCTCACTCTTATTATTTACTTTTCATTTACTTTTAATTATTAATCACATGGGAAGTATTTAATAAGTGATTATTGAATACAAGCTCTTCCCTATAATGTTTGTTTCTTTCCTGTTCACATTGCTTCCCCCAAAGGATGTTCATGTGTATGTGTCTGTATGTGGTAGGAAAATAGTTTAAGAAGGTCAAGCTCCAAGTTCTCTTTGAACTGTGGGAGACAAAAGAAACTTTTCAAAAGTTGGGCCTTGGCTCAGAAATAGTCTTCCCACAGTCTGTAAGAAATCTCTCTTTGGGAATTTACTGGCCATATCACAGTATTCATTTACTCCATCTGGCTGAGGACATGTCACTGGGACAGGGAATTATTATTTTTAGAGTGCTGAGTGAAGGATAAAAATGGGAAGAAAAACTCTACTTTGGCAACCAATTTCAGGTCCTAAAATATTTGTGCTTTATTTTTGTACATAAGCCCAGCAGTTTCCTAATAGATTCATAATAAGTTAGAGAGCAAATGATGCTACAGTGTTTATATAGAGCTTGGAAAGAACCTTCATTAATTAGGAATTCAATATTTCCTTTCAAGCACATAGAGTTTTCATTGTTGGTGGTTTTGAAGGTCAGAATCTGGATATTTATGCTCTGAACTGACCACTTTGAAAACAAGTGATTTAATCAATTTTTAATATTCTTCCTTTATTGGAAAAACCTTCAGATATCTGATTTTCCTTGTTTTTTAATTGCAAAGTACAGTTTATGGGCCACAGTTCATTTATTTAACAGCTATTTGTTGAATGACTACTATGTGCTGAGAATAGTTTTGGGCTCTTAGGACATATTAGTGAACAAAAAAGGATCCAGCCTTCATCCTAGCCGGGAGAGGCAGCATAAATAAAAAATAAGTTTAAATAATAAATCAGTAAACAATGCCATATATTAAAAAGTGATAAGTACTTTGGGAAAATGAAAAAAGTTAGGCAGGGAGGAGGGCCAGGGGGAGGGAGAGAACACCATATTGATGCATAAAGTTTTAGCGTTTTATAGAAGTTACTGAAATTTGGGAACTGTGTCTCATTTAAATCTGTCCACAACTTTCTATCTAATAAATTTAGAAATAAATACAAAAGGAACAGACAACATCAGTAGAAATGGAATAAATTCCCCCAAGAATTCTCTCCATAAAAGGAGAGGAGAATAATATAAAAAATTGTCAGAATCAACTTGGATAATGATGGATGTGCATCATGAGAAAACAATCATGTCACTTAAAAAAATTTTAAAGATAGGTAGACAATGTATTGTTAATTAAAATTTTTAAATAAAATATGTATGTATGTGGCTACATTGGGTCTTAATGGCAGCACATGGGTTCTTTAGTTGCATCAGGCGGAACTTTGGTTACAGCTTGTGGGAGCTAGTTCCCTGACCAGGGACCAAACCTGGGCTCCTGCATCAGGAGCGTGGAGTCTCAGCCACTGGACCACCAGGGAAGTCCTCATGTCACTTTTTAAAGTCTGTTGGTGATTAGTCACTGCATACCTCTTATTCAGTTCATTCACAGACAGCAAAAACTGTAATTGTGTTAATTTCTTGTCTCCCAGTGATAAACCCATGTGACATTTTTAAAAAAAGGATAATTGAGAATTGGCCAACAAAATGAAAGTGTAGCTGATAAATGAGAAGTGATAATGGCAGACGTGAATTTCAAACTGTCTGTAGTTGTGGTACATGAACTCTTAGTTGTAGCATGTAGCATCGATGTAGTTCCCCAACCAGGGATTGAACCCAGGCCCCTTTGCATTAAGGGCACAGAGTCTTAGCCACTGGACCACCAGTGTGTGTGTGCTTCGTCGCTCAGTTGTATCTGACTCTTTGCAATGCTAAGTACTGTAGCCCACTAGGCTCCCCTGTCCATAGAATTTTCCAGGCAAGAATATTGCAGTGGGTTGCCTTTTCCTTTTCCAGGAGATCTTCCCCACCCAGGAACTGAACCCACATCTCCTGAGTCTCATGCATTGCTGGCAGGTTCTTTACCCAATGCACCACCTGAGAAGGTTTGGACCACCAGGGAAGTACTTAATTCATAAAAATTTTAAAGTTTGTATATTAGAAAATAACATATATGAAATTAAATGGCAAAGTACAGGTTATAACACCTAACACAACAAAGCGGTTAATATTCAGGACACAGTGCCTTAGTTACCATGTCAGCAGGCTTTGGAGCTGGCAGACCGTCATCCAAATACTAACTTCATTACTTACTACCTACCCTGAGCAAGTTAATCAGTCTTTGCTTGAGTTTCCCAGATGGCTCAGTGGTAGAGAGTCTGCCTAACGATGCAGGAGATGTGGGTTTGATCTCAGGGTCAGGGAGAGTCCGCTGGAAGAAGAAATGACAACCCATTCCAGTCTTCTTGCCTGAAAAGTCCCATGGACAGAGAAGCCTGGTGGGCCACAGTCCGTGGGTTTCAGAGTCAGACACAACTGAGCACGCATGCCAGGTTTCTCATCTGGAGATGAGTATAATAATAGTACTTACTTCACAGAGTTGTTGAGAGGATAAAACAAGATAATGCATGTACAGCACTTAGCACACTGCCTTGCTGTGCTTATTGTTTTAGTACTACACAAAGACTGTTATAAATCAGTAAGAAAAGAATAATGAATCTAAAGAATAGAAAATGGGTGAAAATAAAGAGCAGTTCCTAAAGAAGAAAAATAATTGCTCAATGCTGTAAATAACCAAAGCAGTGCAAATTAAAATAACAATCATACAATTTTTCTGTGTGTTAAATTCAATGCCCAGAGTTGGTAAGAGCTTAGGAAATAGACACTAATGGGAGTGAAAATTGATACATCCTTCCTAGAGGGCAATTCATCAGTTTGATGAAGCAATTTTAGGAAGTTATTCTAAGAAAATAAATAGATATGCAAGGATATATGCATGAGGATGCTTATTATAACATTTATAGTTTTTAATACAGAAAATTTGTACACAACCTTAATGTCCATCTGTTGACGGTTTGAAATGAATAGAAGTTATGAAATGCCTTATAATGTAATACAATGCAGCCAATAAAAATAATGGTGAAAATGAGTATCACTCTTGTTCCAGCGACCATTATTTCCTGCTTGGATTCCTCCTTGCCTGTAGTCTCTCCCTCTCAACTCATTCTCTACGGGGCTGCCAAAAGCAATCTAATCATGTCACTCCTTTGCTGAACCCTCTCATGGCTGCTCAACGTAAAACCCTCTAAAAGCCTCCGAGGCAAGTCTCATCTCTTTCTTCCCTTCATACTACTGTAACACAGGACTCAACATGCTTCTCAGTTGGTTTTTGTACACTTATTCTCCCTAAGGATTTAGTATTTCTCTGAGCTGCCTTTTTTTTTTTTTTTTAATTCTTTGGTATTCCCATTTCCTGTTCTAAAAAAATTATTTATTATTTTTGGCAGCACTTGGTCTTGGTTGCAGTGCATGGCCTCTTCTTTGCTGTGTGGGCCTTCTCTAGTTGCTGCTCCGGCTTAGTTGCTTCGGGGCATGCGGGATGCTCATTCCTGGACCAGGGATCCAATTTCTGTCTCCTGTATCGGCAGGCAGATTCTCAAGCACTGGACCACCAGGTAAGTCCCCGCTGAACCACTTTGGTTAGAATCATCTGATTCTGTCTTCTAATGAAATCCTTCACTTCTTCTCTGGAGCTCTTACATGAATGTTATTAAATGTTGTTTATGTGTGCGTGCTCAGTCATGTCCAACTCCTTGCTACTCTGTGGACTGTAACCCGCCAGGCTCTTCTGTCCATGGAATTTCCCAGGCAAGAATCCTGGAGAGGGCTGCCATTTCCTCCTCCAGGGGATCTTCCCCACCCACGGTCTCTTGCAAGGGCAGGCGAATTCTTTACCACTAGTGCCACCTGGGAAGCCAGTTATTTATGCGGTTATCTGTTTAATAAATGTCTCTTTGGGCTTGCCAGGAGGTGCTAGTGGTAAAGAGTCCTCCTCCCAATCCAGGAGACACAGGTGAGGCAGGTTCCATCCCTGGGTGGGGAAGATCCCCTGGAAGAGGGCATGGCAACCCACTCCAGTATTCTTGCCTGAAAAATCCCATTGACAGTGGAGCCTACCCGGTTATAGTCCATGGGATCGCAAAAAAAGTAGGACATGACTGAGTGAGCACTGGGCCACACCCTTAAAGGTAAAATCTCAAGATGACAAAAATGATCTGTTTAACCATTTTACCCATTGTAGCCAGCCTGGCTCCTGACATAGCTGCTCCAAGCATTCACTGAATGAATAAGTGAATGAATGAAAAGCAAGTTAGAAAATACACAATGTGGGTCCAATTTGGTAAAAGACAGATCAAAGACTTGTGTGGCAGGTGCTTGCTCAGTCGTGTCTGATTCTTAGGTCCCATGTCTGTAGATTTCCAGGCTCTCCTGTCCATAGGATTTCCCAGGCAAGAATACTGGAGTGGGTTGCCATTTCCTTCTTCAGGGCATCTTGACAACCCAGGGATTGAACCCGCGTCACCTGCATCTCCTGCATTGGCCGGCTAATCCTTTACCGCGGAGTCCTTTGGGAAGCCGTTTGGATTCTTGACCACTGAACTACCTGGAAAGCCCTTCGTGTGGCCAGTACCAGAAACAGACTACCTCCGGCAGGCCCGTGCGGGCCAGGCCTTTCCCTGACGGGCAGAGAAGGGGAAGGAGAGGATCCCCGGGTGGAGGGACCAGGCGGCGGGAGCTTGCCGGGAAGCGCGGAGCTGGGCGGGACTAGCTGCCTCTCCGGCTCCAGCGCCTCCGGCGGGAAGAGATTGCAGGAGGAGGGGGGCCAAGTCTCCTGCGGACCACCCAAAGCGTAGGGGTCGGGAAGCCGCAGGGCCAGGCAGGCTCATCTGGAGCACCAGATTCCAAATTACGGAGTGGTGGTCTTGAGGATGCACTCACCCCGGGATGCGGAGGGGGGCGGATCTCAGAGCCAGGTGGAGTTTTCCAGCAGGGCTGCGTCCGGGCGCACCCTAGAGGGCGTCGTGGGGAAGCAGTGGGAGGGCGCGACTTCTCTGCGGACCGTGCTTGAGGGGGACGGCCCCCTGTGGGGACTGCATCCACAGGGCGGCGTCTCTCGGAGTGTGTGTGGGTGGGGGTGCTTGTTCTGAGACTGCACCTCAGCTGTGTGGTTCCTGAGGCGGCGTGGGGATGGGTAGCCACGCTGCCGCCTCTTCTGTCACTTCCCGACTTGCAAGCTCTGTCCTCTAGGATGCCAGATTCTTCTGCCCACTTGATTCCTGAAGGCGGACTCCCACCCTCCACATCACCACATCCATCCCAGAAGACACCAGGCCAGCTTTATTCCTGCTTCTGGGCAGAGGACTCCTTATTTCCCCTCTCAGCTCCAGATGTCATGTTTGCACTGAGAAGCCCTACCACTCCCATTTGACACGTCTCCTNTGAAGATTTCAGAGAGGACATATCTGGCCTTAACCTGGGCAAGGTCTTGGAGGGCAAGACAGCAGACAGGGAGCCAGGTGTTGCAGAAGTGATGAATAGCTGGTAGTAGCAGTAGTAGTGGAGGTGATGGCACCCCACTCCAGAACTTTTGCCTGGAAAATCCCATGGATGGAGGAGCCTGGTAGGCTGCAGTCCATGGGGTCACAGAGTCGGACACGACTGAGCGACTTCCCTTTGACTTTTCACTTTCATGCATTGGTGAAGGAAAAGGCAACCCTCTCCAGTATTCTTGCCTAGAGAATCCCAGGGACAGAGGAGCCTGATGGGCTGCTGTCTATGGGGTCGCACAGAGTCGGACACGACTGAGGTGCCTTAGCAGCAGCAGGAGTAGTAGAGGTGTAATGTTGAGTAGCTATATGCTCTGAATCAGGAACAGTGGTGGCACTTTGTCAGTTGGTACCGAGTTGGAGAAAGAAAGTTGGATCTCACACCTTGGGGATGGAGGGAGAGGAGGAAAAGACCACTTTGTGAGGGAGAGGATGTTCAGTTGTTGCTTTATTCTTGGTTCAGGTGACCAAGGAGGATGGCCATCACTCCGTATCCATCCCTGGAGATTTGTTGGGGGAGGAGCCTCCATCCCCCCCACCCCGCCCTCACAAATTTTTAGTTCAGGCTGAAACCAGAGAAAAATATGGAGGGAAAAGAAAAAGGAATCGAAAACTGAAACAAAGTCCATGAGGTGGGGAGCTAGAAGAAGGCCCCCTTCAAGTAGCTCAGGCCTGGCAGCTTGTGCTGGGCTTGTGGAAGATTCCTCTCACAAGAGGTGAAACAGCTCTGGAAGCAAACCCGAGCACGTGTAGGGCTTGAGGGTCTATGGGGCCGGGCCACCAGTGTCAACCCGCTGCTCCCACTTCAGCCGCAGCCAGGGGTGCAGCGCACTGGCATTTTCTGCTCAGACTGCCCTGGTCCAGGGAAGCTGTCTCTGCTCGGTGCCCAGGGGGAGACCACACGGGACCAGCGCAGGCGCAGTCCTGCAGGCCCGCCACTGCCCCCTGGCGCCGACTCACTCCTCCCAAGGGCTCATGTCAGTGTCAATGGCCACACAGTTGTAGGCAGCGTATCGGAGCTTCTCCTCACATACCTTGGCGCTGCGGGGGGCAGGGAGTTGTTCAGCACCAGGTGTAGAGGCTCCTCCATCATGACCAGGGGCTCTGGGACTCCAATTTGTACCCTGAAGCCTTCCTCCACCCTAGGATGTGACATTTCCCTGATGCCCCACTGCCCAGGCTGGAACTTGGGGAACCCACCTGGCATAGTGCGGCAGGAAGAGGGTGCTGGAGCAGGTGGAAGACTCGGGCAGCGCGTCTGTGGTCTCATAGCTAGGGGTGTGGAGGGACCAGAGATGAGGAAGAATTGGAGGGGCACGGGGCAGCGGTCTGACGGGGGAACGTGTGTGTGGCGGAGGGCAAAGGCCAGCCACAGGCTCTTCCGACTACACCTCCCCTCCCCATCAGCTCTCACCCCAGCTTGTCTGGGTAGATGTAGATCCGGGCCGGCAGACGGCTGCGGCCAGTGACAAAGCGCAGGAAGCGGCTCCGGTCCTCTGACAGAGGAGAAGGAAATCAGCGCCCATGTGCTGGTGGAGGAAACTCGACCACCTCCCCCATCTATGTATCCCAGGAGCGGAGTCTGAACCCAGGCAGTCCTCTGCCGTCTCCACTGACCGTTGGTGAAGTTGTTCAGTGCCTCCCAGAAATACTGCACCCGGGTGTCAGATGGCTCGAAGTCCTCAAACCGGGCTGGTGGGACAAAGCCACACAGAATTCACTCTTAGGTCCTTAAGCCCCGCCCCAGGATTGTGCTGCCTGGCCCCACACTCACTGAGCTTGCGCAGGGCATCCACAGTGACCTCTGGGTCCCCGCACACCTTCTTCTCCAATTCTTGCCACGTCAGCAAGTCCAGCACAGCCTGCGGCACCACCTTCAGCAGACCTGCCTGCATGGCTGCCACCTGAGGAGAAGGGAGAAGGCCTGGCTGGAGAAGACGGCACAACTCCTAGCTCTGGGTGTGGTGGGGACACCTGGCTTCCACTCACAGAGATAAAGTACCTCTGTGCCCCACAGATCAGCAGGAATGTGGGGCAGAGGGGTGGTGGGGGCCAGAGCTCTTGGGGCTGGCTTCTGGTGGCCCCTCGGGCTGGGCTCTGGCTCCCGGGAGCATTCACAGCTCTCTGTTCCACTGGCCTCTGGGTAGTACCTGCTCCTTGCTCTCTTCTAGCCGTGCCTTCTGCACCAGTTGGATGAAACGGCAACGGTCCTCGTATCCCACCACGATGCCTGAACCCCCAGGGATCAGCTCCACCACCTGCTGGTCACTCAGCACAGTGGTGAATGTTAGCTCCTTCCCAAATTTGAATTCAAATGTCTCCTTGTCCATTCCTTCCATCACTTCCAAGAGCTTCACCTAGGGGTTGAAGAGAGGCAGGAAGGTCAGCTTTTCATTGTGGAGACAGTCTTGTTTTTTCTCAGGAAGCTCACAGGAAAGCAGGGGAGGCAGCCAGGCAAGGTGGTTGTCACGCAGGCAGTGAGGGGAGTAGACGGGCTGTGAAGCCCAGCCATCAGGAGGGTGCCTAACCAGCCATGGAGATCAGGGAAGGTGTCCTGGGGAAGTGGCATCTAAGCTGAGACCCAAAGGATTGGCTGGGAATTGGCTGGGCCACCAGAAAATCAGGAGAGAGAACATCTTAAAAAAAGGTAGAAAGAGCAAAAGGCCTGAGGAACCTAACTGGGCAAGTGTCCAGAGATAGAGGAGTCAGGTGAGGCCTTTTCAGGCTCTGCATTTTACGCTAAGCCCAGGGTGGACCATTGAAGGGGTTAAGGAGATCAGATGGGTAAGAAGGGAGACATAGTCACCAGATCTGCAATCAGTGGCTGGATCAGGAAGGAAGGTGACTAAACCTGAGGGAGAAGTGAGATAGGAGAGGTGGGCAGATTCCAAAGGCAGATGTGACAGAATGTGGGAGGTGAGGGGGAAAGAGGAGTGAAGAATGACCCTGAGGGGCTTGGCAAGGGGAGGGGTGGGTGGTGGTGCCACTGTGAGAGGGAGCCCTAGAGGGAAAGGATGAAGAGTGTGCTGAGCCCAAGGTGCCATCTTGGGAGAGAAGTCCAGTAGGTAAATGCATATATAGCCCTCGGCTTAGCAGAGAGGCTGGGTCCAGAGGTAAGTAATCCTTTCAGGGTCACCAGAACAGTGACAGGAATTGAAGCTATGGGAGTACATGGGGTGGGAGAGGGGAAACATGTGTGGTACGAGAAGGTTCAGGACAGCCTAGGGGTGCAACAAGCTTGAGAGCTGGGCAGAGAAACCCGGTCCAGGCCCTAACTCACCAGCACAGAGTCCACAGCTGGGAAGTCCTTGCTCCAGCTCACCTCCTCACCAGAGAGCTGCTTCCACACAAAACCTGGCAGAGCCAGGACCTGTGGGACAAACACTGCTGTCTTCACGCCCTGAACTGCCCGGGGTTTGGCTGGCTCTTCTTTCCAAGAGCCAGGACTAAGCTGTTGGGGTGCAGATTAGGCTACTCACCAGGAACTCCTTACCCCGAAGGGCAGCCCCCATCAGCTGTCCAATCCACTCATACTTGGCAAAGTCCCGGCAGGAGGGGTTGGGCACATACATGTCCCGGGCCTCGCCTGTGCCATTGCCCTGCCCCCGAGACAGAGCTGTCAGCATGGCCTGTAATGGACCCTCCTGTGTTCCCCCAGATGCCTCCACGACTCCCCTGAACACCTTCCACGGAGCGGCCCTGAAAGAGCCCTCTGAACATACAATGGCTCCTTCCCTGTCTGCCCAGAGGCTGCCCCGGGCAGTTCAGTCTCTCCCTGCTCCTTCTCCGGCTTAGTCTGGCACCTGGGAGGTTTGCAGAGACAGAACAGCAGAAACAACTTGGGAGGTAGGGGTGCGGGCTTACCTGGTTGGCCGTTCGTACAAAGAAGGGCAGAGGCACAGGGGTGTCCGCCGAGCTAGGGCACAGTTCTTCTGACATGTCTGCCAAGCTGTCCCGGAAACCACCTCCTGAAGGGACAGACAGATGCTCTCAGTTGAGGCACACAAGAGCCCCAGCCCCCATGATGGGGTAAGAAAGAGGTGTAATGTTGAGTAGCTATATGCTCTGAATCAGGAACAGTGGTGGCACTTTGTCAGTTGGTACCGAGTTGGAGAAAGAAAGTTGGATCTCACACCTTGGGGATGGAGGGAGAGGAGGAAAAGACCACTTTGTGAGGGAGAGGATGTTCAGTTGTTGCTTTATTCTTGGTTCAGGTGACCAAGGAGGATGGCCATCACTCCGTATCCATCCCTGGAGATTTGTTGGGGGAGGAGCCTCCATCCCCCCCACCCCGCCCTCACAAATTTTTAGTTCAGGCTGAAACCAGAGAAAAATATGGAGGGAAAAGAAAAAGGAATCGAAAACTTAAACAAAGTCCATGAGGTGGGGAGCTAGAAGAAGGCCCCCTTCAAGTAGCTCAGGCCTGGCAGCTTGTGCTGGGCTTGTGGAAGATTCCTCTCACAAGAGGTGAAACAGCTCTGGAAGCAAACCCGAGCACGTGTAGGGCTTGAGGGTCTATGGGGCCGGGCCACCAGTGTCAACCCGCTGCTCCCACTTCAGCCGCAGCCAGGGGTGCAGCGCACTGGCATTTTCTGCTCAGACTGCCCTGGTCCAGGGAAGCTGTCTCTGCTCGGTGCCCAGGGGGAGACCACACGGGACCAGCGCAGGCGCAGTCCTGCAGGCCCGCCACTGCCCCCTGGCGCCGACTCACTCCTCCCAAGGGCTCATGTCAGTGTCAATGGCCACACAGTTGTAGGCAGCGTATCGGAGCTTCTCCTCACATACCTTGGCGCTGCGGGGGGCAGGGAGTTGTTCAGCACCAGGTGTAGAGGCTCCTCCATCATGACCAGGGGCTCTGGGACTCCAATTTGTACCCTGAAGCCTTCCTCCACCCTAGGATGTGACATTTCCCTGACGCCCCACTGCCCAGGCTGGAACTTGGGGAACCCACCTGGCATAGTGCGGCAGGAAGAGGGTGCTGGAGCAGGTGGAAGACTCGGGCAGCGCGTCTGTGGTCTCATAGCTAGGGGTGTGGAGGGACCAGAGATGAGGAAGAATTGGAGGGGCACGGGGCAGCGGTCTGACGGGGGAACGTGTGTGTGGCGGAGGGCAAAGGCCAGCCACAGGCTCTTCCGACTACACCTCCCCTCCCCATCAGCTCTCACCCCAGCTTGTCTGGGTAGATGTAGATCCGGGCCGGCAGACGGCTGCGGCCAGTGACAAAGCGCAGGAAGCGGCTCCGGTCCTCTGACAGAGGAGAAGGAAATCAGCGCCCATGTGCTGGTGGAGGAAACTCGACCACCTCCCCCATCTATGTATCCCAGGAGTGGAGTCTGAACCCAGGCAGTCCTCTGCCGTCTCCACTGACCATTGGTGAAGTTGTTCAGTGCCTCCCAGAAATACTGCACCCGGGTGTCAGATGGCTCGAAGTCCTCAAACCGGGCTGGTGGGACAAAGCCACACAGAATTCACTCTTAGGTCCTTAAGCCCCGCCCCAGGATTGTGCTGCCTGGCCCCACACTCACTGAGCTTGCGCAGGGCATCCACAGTGACCTCTGGGTCCCCGCACACCTTCTTCTCCAATTCTTGCCACGTCAGCAAGTCCAGCACAGCCTGTGGCACCACCTTCAGCAGACCTGCCTGCATGGCTGCCACCTGAGGAGAAGGGAGAAGGCCTGGCTGGAGAAGACGGCACAACTCCTAGCTCTGGGTGTGGTGGGGACACCTGGCTTCCACTCACAGAGATAAAGTACCTCTGTGCCCCACAGATCAGCAGGAATGTGGGGCAGAGGGGTGGTGGGGGCCAGAGCTCTTGGGGCTGGCTTCTGGTGGCCCCTCGGGCTGGGCTCTGGCTCCCGGGAGCATTCACAGCTCTCTGTTCCACTGGCCTCTGGGTAGTACCTGCTCCTTGCTCTCTTCTAGCCGTGCCTTCTGCACCAGTTGGATGAAACGGCAACGGTCCTCGTATCCCACCACGATGCCTGAACCCCCAGGGATCAGCTCCACCACCTGCTGGTCACTCAGCACAGTGGTGAATGTTAGCTCCTTCCCAAATTTGAATTCAAATGTCTCCTTGTCCATTCCTTCCATCACTTCCAAGAGCTTCACCTAGGGGTTGAAGAGAGGCAGGAAGGTCAGCTTTTCATTGTGGAGACAGTCTTGTTTTTTCTCAGGAAGCTCACAGGAAAGCAGGGGAGGCAGCCAGGCAAGGTGGTTGTCACGCAGGCAGTGAGGGGAGTAGACGGGCTGTGAAGCCCAGCCATCAGGAGGGTGCCTAACCAGCCATGGAGATCAGGGAAGGTGTCCTGGGGAAGTGGCATCTAAGCTGAGACCCAAAGGATTGGCTGGGAATTGGCTGGGCCACCAGAAAATCAGGAGAGAGAACATCTTAAAAAAAGGTAGAAAGAGCAAAAGGCCTGAGGAACCTAACTGGGCAAGTGTCCAGAGATAGAGGAGTCAGGTAAGGCCTTTTCAGGCTCTGCATTTTACACTAAGCCCAGGGTGGACCATTGAAGGGGTTAAGGAGATCAGATGGGTAAGAAGGGAGACATGGTCACCAGATCTGCAATCAGTGGCTGGATCAGGAAGGAAGGTGACTAAACTTGAGGGAGAAGTGAGATAGGAGAGGTGGGCAGATTCCAAAGGCAGATGTGACAGAATGTGGGAGGTGAGGGGGAAAGAGGAGTGAAGAATGACCCTGAGGGGCTTGGCAAGGGGAGGGGTGGGTGGTGGTGCCACTGTGAGAGGGAGCCCTAGAGGGAAAGGATGAAGAGTGTGCTGAGCCCAAGGTGCCATCTTGGGAGAGAAGTCCAGTAGGTAAATGCATATATAGCCCTCGGCTTAGCAGAGAGGCTGGGTCCAGAGGTAAGTAATCCTTTCAGGGTCACCAGAACAGTGACAGGAATTGAAGCTATGGGAGTACATGGGGTGGGAGAGGGGAAACATGTGTGGTACGAGAAGGTTCAGGACAGCCTAGGGGTGCAACAAGCTTGAGAGCTGGGCAGAGAAACCCGGTCCAGGCCCTAACTCACCAGCACAGAGTCCACAGCTGGGAAGTCCTTGCTCCAGCTCACCTCCTCACCAGAGAGCTGCTTCCACACAAAACCTGGCAGAGCCAGGACCTGTGGGACAAACACTGCTGTCTTCACGCCCTGAACTGCCCGGGGTTTGGCTGGCTCTTCTTTCCAAGAGCCAGGACTAAGCTGTTGGGGTGCAGATTAGGCTACTCACCAGGAACTCCTTACCCCGAAGGGCAGCCCCCATCAGCTGTCCAATCCACTCATACTTGGCAAAGTCCCGGCAGGAGGGGTTGGGCACATACATGTCCCGGGCCTCGCCTGTGCCATTGCCCTGCCCCCGAGACAGAGCTGTCAGCATGGCCTGTAATGGACCCTCCTGTGTTCCCCCAGATGCCTCCACGACTCCCCTGAACACCTTCCACGGAGCGGCCCTGAAAGAGCCCTCTGAACATACAATGGCTCCTTCCCTGTCTGCCCAGAGGCTGCCCCGGGCAGTTCAGTCTCTCCCTGCTCCTTCTCCGGCTTAGTCTGGCACCTGGGAGGTTTGCAGAGACAGAACAGCAGAAACAACTTGGGAGGTAGGGGTGCGGGCTTACCTGGTTGGCCGTTCGTACAAAGAAGGGCAGAGGCACAGGGGTGTCCGCCGAGCTAGGGCACAGTTCTTCTGACATGTCTGCCAAGCTGTCCCGGAAACCACCTCCTGAAGGGACAGACAGATGCTCTCAGTTGAGGCACACAAGAGCCCCAGCCCCCATGATGGGGTAAGAAGCAAGTCCCTATCTGGCTTAGCTGGTCACCCCAGATACCCCAACCACTCTCAATATGGCAGGACTCTTGCTACTGGCTCTCAAGGCCTCACCTTGGTCAATGATGCCTTCTGCAATGAATTTACACTCCCACCACTGGTCATAGCGCATGGGCCACCTATAAGGAGGGGTAAGTCTCTATCACTACACCGGGCTAGGGCTCAGGATGACCCACCAGCCCAGGGTCCACCCAGGAGTAGGGGCTACAGAGGGATAATACTGAGGGGTCCAGAGGCAGTGTGTGGGTGGACATGGGTCCATGTGTGGTCCCCTGCCCCCAAGCCATACCTGTAGTCCAGGGGCTTTTCATACTTGTCAGAGGGCTTGAGGCCTTCATAAACCTGGGGCCGGGGAGAAGGGGAGGGAGTTGTGGGAATGTCTGAGACCCGGCCCCACTCTTGCCCAAAGACCTTGCTCAGGTCCCTCCTGGCCCAGTGCCCCCTAGTCCCCCTGCTGACCCGCCCTTGCTCTGACCCCAGGTGGTCCAGACCTGGGTGAAGACAGCGTTCTTGCAGGCAGGATCCCGTAAGGGGCAGGCACGGTGTTCCATGGCGAGGCGCCGGTTGATGTACAGACGTGGCATGAAGCTGGGCTTGCTGCTCTCTGAGTCACGCAGGCACTGGGCCACCAGGCCTGGCCGCTGGCGTGACAGCAGCAGGAACTGCTTCACTTGCTGGTGGGGAGAGGTGGCCAGAGCAGGGCCGGCAGGCAGTCAGCCTTTGTCCAGGCCCTGGAACATTTCTGTTCCACCCCCACGGGGCCAGTTCAAGCCTACTCTATCCCTGGTCCTTGCTTTCAGTCTCTCCTTAGTTCAGCCACCAGGGGAAGCTTTCTAAAACCCAACTTTGTTGTTACCTTACATAAAAACCCAACTTTGTCGTTACCTTACATAAAACCTTCCCAATGGCTCCACTGACCAGGAACAAAGTCTGGCCCCGGTGCCCTTGGCTACCAGGGCCAGCCTCCTGCCCACCTCCTCCTGCCTCATCCTATGTCACACTCACATCTATGGCTATGCTTCTCTCAAGTCATCCTGAGCAGCTAGGAACTACCAGTGGGCACCTTTCATACAGCCTGCCCTGTCCATGCTGTCACCTCTCCTCCCCAAGCTCTGTGTATGTCACATACTCTCTGGGAAATAGGACCCTAAACACTAAATTTTGATTATTTGTGTCTGGCTTTCTTCCTTTGTTCCCAGAGCCTAGCAAAAGTCTAGGCCTAGAGTAGATCTAAGAACTTTCTGATGAAGCGTGAACAACTGCAGAAAGGGGTGCCCACTGCCAAGACCAGCACTGAGTGAGTCAGGCTCACCTTAATCTCACTAAAGGTGCCCAGCGTGTGGTCCCAGGCTGGTACCAGGTGGTGCAGGACACTGTCTAAGATCTTTATGAATCTGGGGAGGTTGGGTAAAGATAATTGTGGCTGAAGTCATAGATGCAAGACCCTCTCACCACCCCCAACACACAGGGACAGAAGAAGGCAGGGCCCAGGGGCTCTCTGCCTCTTGAAGTGGAATAGCATACAATGTAAGATCTCTTCCACACAGACAAAAGGCTCAGGATGGGGGTCGGGGGAGGGATGGGGGTCGGAGGAGGGACTAACTGGCCCAGGACCACAGCCACCTCTGCAGGAGAACAGCTCTGCGGTACAGTACTTCCGGGTCAGTGCCTTCTAGGCGTGGGTATCGCACGAGATTGGTGGGCTGAAACAGGTCTGCATTTAGCCCTAATTCTCGCTGTCTAGAAGACTTGATCTTGACCCCTCGAAGACGCACATCAATCCCGTCATCTGGGGGAAGAGTCAGAGTGAGCTCACTTTCAGCGCCTGCTGCCTCTTCAGCCCCGGGACCTGAGAACGGCTCTTCAGTGCTCAGCCTTGTGTCACCCTTAGCCCCTAGAAACTTGGGACCTTTGGGATCCCCTTCTATCACCCGATTCTGATGAGTATATTCTGTGCTAGCTCCTCCGTCCACCATTATAATATGGGGACGCCTGAAGGTCCCAACTGCATTCCCCTCCCAGGCGAGCCAAGCACTTCCATGGCTTTAAGGCAGGCTTGTACCTGGCACCATCCCCTTGGCTTGGGCCCCAAAGCTCCAGATCTTGGCGTTAGTTCAGCTGTCACCTTTATCCCAACTCCACACTCACCGCCAGCTAACCCCCATCTACATGCTGGGGCTCCCTTTCCCTCCTTATGGCCTTAAGCCCCACCTCGGCACTCGACGATGCGGATCTCGATGATTGGGAGGTGGACAGTCATGTCCTCCAGGACACAGACGTCCCCGATCAAGGTCCTGAGGGGATGAACATGGGGAACTTTGGAAACCCCTTGTCTTCAACGGTTGCTGGGGTCACAGTCCACCTTATGCCTCCAAGCTGGGCCAGATCCCGCTGCCAGGATCATGTCCCACCTCCCAGCCCAGATCAGTTCACTCACTCGTCAATGCTCACGTCACTCAGCTTCTTCAGGTTGTCCCCTTCACCCCCATAGACCACCACCCGCTTAGGCATAAAGTTGTCATCTGTGGTATCCACCGTGAGTAGTAGTTTCCTGAGGGTTAAGAGGGTGCACACGTGTCTTTACACTCACAGGTACGTGGCTCACCCACCCTGCTGTGCTCAGAGCCCACTCACTTGACAATGGTGCCCTTTTTCATGGTCAGCCGTACCCAGTGCTGGCACTGGGACCCATCGCTCTCCCAGTAGGTGTCCGCGTTGCTGTCTGTCAGGCAGGACACATTGAACTCCTCCTGGGGAGGGTAGAGAGGTGGATGGGCCAGGGAGCACAAGAGAGAAAGCACAGTGGAGTTGAGCTGGAAATCCATCTGGTAAGGGTGGAAGTGTCGAGGGATTCCTATAGGACTTCCAAGACTGGGGGGTGGACTGAATCTGGCCTGTGGGGATTCAGGTTTGGCTGTGGCTTAGAGGTAAGAATTCCGAATCTAGCAGGATGTTACTACATCTTGCTTGGGGTGGGAGGAGTCCCAGCACCCACCGTGTAGGAGGAAACGTCTATGCTCTCCACATACTGCTTCACGCTACCCAGGTTCTCATCCTCCTTGCCCAGGTGGTCGTACAAGAAGTGGATCAGGTCCTCGTCGCACTCGTAGGTCCACGTCGGGGGCACATAGCTAAGCGACCCCAAGTCCCTAATTAGGTCGGGCCCAGCCCTGGAGCTCCTTCCTCCCCAGCCCATCCCAGCTTACTCACAGTAGCCTTTGTACAGCTTCAGTGTAGGCCTCGGCCGGCTGAGGCCTTGATCCCAGGCGATGCGAGTATGTCAAGTCCACCACCTGTTCCCATCTGTGCGCACAGAATGGGGACGGGATATGGAGGCCTCAGCGGGCGGCAGAAGACCCTGGAGCCTTCTCCAGCGATCTGGCTCCTCTAAACCATGCCTCCAGAAGCCCCACCCCAGCTCCCTTTAGGTCCCGCCCTTTTTGCTGTCAATCCTATCAGATCACACCGCCCAGGCTGTGCCAGTCTAGGGCCTGGCAGTCGGCCAGCAAGCCCCACCCATCCCAGAGCAGGACCTGAGCACCGGGCGGTAGTCCACTCCGAAGAGCTGCTGCTGCCGCTGGAGGTGATCTGGAGTGTCGATGGGTACCAGGCGGGCCCCGCCCTCGGCCGGGCGGCACACCAGGAGCCAGCCTTCGTCCAGCCCGCAGTCGCCCAGGTGTTCCGCCAGCTGCTCCTGCCGGGACGCACCAGACGAGGACAGCTGTCAGGGAACTGCCAGCGGCCCGCCCTGCCCAGCCCAGGGCGAAGGGCATCGGACTCTAAGTCAGCTCGATATGGGGGAGGGGAACAGCCAGGGGCTTCCCTGGTCCCGGGGTCTTTTGCACCTTGGTCAGCTTCACCCAGAGCCCGTGGCCGTTGCACAGCTCTTCGCCTGTGGTGCGCACACAGGCGCCGCGCCGCAGCTCGATGCTGTCGCGGGCCGCGCGGAGGGACCCGGAGCCGGTACCGGGGGCCGGGCCCGTGGCTCCCACACGCAGCCCCAGGCCTTCCGCCTCCCACACCGGCAGCAGCACGCGCGACGGTCCCGCCGGGTCCTTGTAAAGCTTGTAGAGCACCTCGCGCGGCACGAAAGCTAGCGCCGCCGGTAGCGGCCGCCCGGCACGGAGGCTCTTCGCTGCCTCCGCCAGAAAGCGTACACGGCCCAGCAGCTGTCGCGGGGACTCTAGCGCCGCGCCCGGACCCGGGCCAGCCATGGCGGTGTGGCCCAGGGAAGCCCGGGGGCGATCCGGGCGCTGGAGATTCGGCCGACCCAGCGGACAGAGCTTCCCACCACCTTCAGCCCCGCCCTCGACCGGCCTTCGCCGTAAGTTCTGGACTAAGCGCACCTCATGTGTCGCCGAATTGTCCTGTGTACTTTGGTACTGAATTCAGTTCAGTTCAGTTCAGTTCAGTCGCTCAGTGCTGTCTGACTCTTTGCGACCCCATGAATCGCAGCACGCCAGGCCTCCCTGTCCATCACCAACTCCTGGAGCTCACCCAGACTCACGTCCATCGAGTCAGTATCCTGTTATCTATTTCTGTGCCTTCCACTCAGTCAGCCAGACCCAAGTTCCGAAGTTTCTACCTGATCAATCTCCCCACTCCATTCCCATTGCTACTACCACTTACCCCCATTGCTACTACTCTCGTTTAAGCCACCATCCATCCTATCGAGCCCGAAACGCTATTCCTTCGACCTTCTGGAGCTTCCCTGCTCCCAGTGAGTCTCACTACAACCAGCTGAATCTTTAAGAATCTGTTAGCTATCCTGTCAGGCTTCCCATCCTAGAAGCAGTGTGACTAAAATGTTTGGGAAAATGATCCCTCTCCAGCCTGGCTACTGACGGGACTCTTGAGTCATTTGGACTTGTTCCTGGTGGTTACTCCTAACCTCAGGGCACTGGGGATCATTATCCAGTTTCCCCCAGTAATTCTAAACCAAATGAGAGGAAAGGCCAACGTGGGAAGAGAGGAGGCAAAAACAAACAAACCATGTACAGGAGTTGTTCAGTTCAGTCGGTCAGTAGTGTCTGACTCCCTACGACCCCATGAATCGCAGCACGCCAGGCCTCCCTGTCCATCACCAACTCCTGGAGTTCACCCAAACTCATGTCTGTCGAGTCGGTGATGCCATCCAGCTATCTCATCCTCTTTCGTCCCCTTCTCCTCCTGCCGCATCTCCTCCTGATGCTGGGAGGCCAGCATCAGGGTCTTTTCCAATGAGTCAACTCTTTGCATGAGGTGGCCAAAGTATTGTAGCTTCAGCTTCAGCATCAGTCCTTCCAATGAACACCCAGGACTGATCTCCTTCAGAATGGACTGGTTGGATCTCCTTGCAGTCCAAGGGACTCTCAAGAGTCTTCTCCAACACCACAGTTCAAAAGCATCAATTCTTCGGCACTCAGCTTTCCTCACAGTCCGATTGTCATGTCCATACATGACCACTGGAAAAGCCATAGCCTTGACTAGACGGACCTTTGTTGGCAAAGTAATGTCTCTGCTTTTTAATATGCTGTCTAGTGATGTACAATCACGGAGGAAAAGGAAACTTTGTCCCACCCCCACCTTTGTTTATTGAAAAGTTTATTGAGATGTAACTCATACCATATAAAGTGTACAAATGTAAAGTGTACAAATCACTGTTTTTTAAATATACCATTAGTTTTTAATAGTAAATAATATATATAACAAAATTTGCAATCTTGACCGTTTTTTTTTTAAGTGTACAATTATCTATTTCCAAAACTTTTTCGTCACCCCAAACAGGAAACTCTGTATCCTTAAGCAATAACTCCTCATGGTCCCCACTCCCTAGTCCCTGGGGACTAATCTACTAAAGCTCTAATCTACTTTTTGCCTCTATGAATTTGCCTATTCTAGATATTTCATATAAGTGGAATGATACAGTGTTTGTCATTTTGTGTCTTCCTTATTTCACTCAGCATAATGTCACAACAATGTCGTTGCATGCATCAGAACTTTATTTTTCTGGCTGAATAATGTTCCATTGTATAAATACACCACATTTTCTTTATCCATTCATTTGTTGAGGGACACTTGGGTGGAAACTTTGTTTTGATATAATTATCAAATAAAGGTATCAATCAATAAATAATCCCATGTAATTTTGAGAGTTTTCCACTTTTTTCTCCTTAGTAAGTTGGGAACACAGTGCCTCTCTTCTGATTTCTCCCAGCTTTTTGTATGCTGTCACACTACTACAAGATAAAGTGAATACGTGCATTTAACAAAGGCCTGCATGAGTTGAACTCTGTGGATAGTTCCAGATTATTTAAATCCACTAGCTTGATAGCCTGTTTTCCATTTACCCAATTTCTCTTTTGCATCTTCTCTTTGCACATGCTGTTTCCTTTGCTTGGAATACTCCATTGCCTTCCCCAATTAAATGGAGTCCTTGCTACTTGCGTCTAGCTTTTTCCCTTTAAAACATTTACCATTGTGATTGCTGATTTCTATGTTTCCTCCTCAGTCTGTAGCTCCTTAGAGGAAGAAAATGCCTTGTTCACCACTGTAACCTCTGCACCTACTATAGTGCCCGCCTCTTTAATTATTTCACTTTCCTGTACAAATTTGTTCTACCACAGTTGTGGCTGGTTGGGCCCGGCATAAAATTATTAGAATCGTGGAGAGTGGGAGTGAAAAGTGAGCCTTGGGCCCAGTTTTCTGGGATTCCCAGGCTGTCAGAGGAGAGCAAACTCCTCACACCATGCGAAGTGTATTTACAGCAAAGTTCTTTGTGGGGGTGGGGGGTGGATGTGTGTTTGCTGTTGCGTCGCTACAGCGGACTTTACGGTGACAAGACTAGGGGTGGGGTCCTACCGGCAGCAGCTGGGGCAGCCCTGGAGCGGTAGCGGGAATCTGATCATGTGACCTTCAATATGGCGACTGCCCTGGCTCATCCCTGGAAGGGGCGGAGCCTGGGCAGAGGGCAGGCTCAGGTTCAGTCTATAACCGGGACTGCGCTCGCGTTTACGGACAGCTTATCATGGAGGCGAAAGAGTCTAGGTGAGTTCTCTGGACCACCACGCAGTGTGGTCATAGGGGCTTCTGACCTGAATCTTCTAGCCTAGGAATCTGTTTCTATACCCTTCTTCCCCAGCCCAGAGAACCCAAGTCGCTGGGATTCCAAATCCTTCAACCATGGATTCTTAAAATATCCCAGGGACTACCTAGCTGGACTGCGTACCCCAGACCTTAATTTAGGATACGCCCCCTGGACTTTTAATCCTCAGCTGAGATCCCTATTTCGGACTTTCATCTCTGATCCCCCCATGGCTATCCGCCCCCGCCTGGAGATTTTTCAGCCCCAAAACCTTCCAGCCCTGGAACTAGCCCATGGATACCCTTGTTCCAGAGACATGCTCTCCCCCCACCAATTCTCCTAAGTGAGTTTTCGTCTCCTCAACCCCACTCTCCTAGTCCTTCCAGTGGCTTTGAGCCTGGGGAAACTGGGACTATGCGTAGGGTAAAGGCCCCAGCACCGGCCCTTCTAGTCCTGTACGCCACCTGATAGGCAGAGAGAGGGCAGAATCGGCGGGGAGGCGCAGCTTGGTAGCTGGTCTGGAGAAGGCAGATAGCCGTGCTGGATGGACTGTGTCCGCCTTTAGAACCCAAGCCCTGCCCAACCCCCAGCCTAGTTTACTGAGACCTACCCTTCCCTCCTCCTGATCCCCAGACCTCAGGGTTTTCCGGAGCTTAAGAATGACACCTTCCTGCGAGCAGCCTGGGGAGAAGAAACAGACTACACTCCTGTTTGGTGCATGCGGCAGGCAGGACGCTACTTACCAGGTCAGGGTCAGGGCCTCGGAGGCTAGGTAAAACTCTGGAGAGTGAAAAGTTTTAGAGGGGCAGAGAAGGGCTCTTGGAGGTTCCCCAAGGCTGAGCCCTGCCTTACCTTTTCTGTCTGCAGAGTTTAGGGAAACTCGGGCTGCCCAGGACTTTTTCAGCACCTGTCGCTCCCCAGAAGCCTGCTGTGAACTTACCCTGCAGGTGAGGGGTTGACAAAAGAGGAGGGATTTATGTCCTCCGCAGGCCACCTAGCAATCTGTCTTCTGTTCCCTATAGCCACTGCGTCGCTTCCCTCTGGATGCTGCCATCATCTTCTCCGACATCCTTGTTGTACCCCAGGTACCTGCTCAGATCTGACTCACAAACGTATAAAACAGAAAGGACAGTCAAGGCTCAAGAAAAGCACTTACCCTTATGGGACAGAGGGAAAAATAGGCTGGAGGAGATGGAGCTTGGCTGAGTTTCATTCTCCTTTTCCTCCTTCCTGGCATGGGTTGAACAGATCTCATTCTCCAGGAGTTAACAGGTTGGGAACCCAGATGTTTTCTCCCCTGCCAGGCACTGGGCATGGAGGTGGCCATGGTGCCTGGCAAAGGGCCCAGCTTCCCAGAACCATTAAGAGAAGAGCGGGACTTAGAGCGCCTCCGGGATCCAGCAACAGTGGCCTCTGAGCTGAGCTATGTGTTCCAGGCCATCACCCTCACTCGACAGCAGCTGGCTGGGCGTGTGCCACTGATTGGCTTTGCTGGTGCCCCGGTAATATGGAGCAGGGCAGGGATTTGGGCTTGGAGAAGTTACTTTGGCAGGTCTGGGTGAAGACAAGGGAAGGAAGTGTCAATCTGGCTTTTGCCTTTTACAGTGGACTCTGATGACATACATGGTTGAGGGTGGCGGCTCAAGCACCATGTCTCAGGCCAAGCGCTGGCTTTACCAGAGACCACAAGCCAGTCACCAGCTGCTTCGCATCCTCACTGATGCTCTTGTCCCTTATCTGGTGGGACAAGTGGCTGCTGGTGCCCAGGTAAGACCTGAGGGAGAGACAAATAGCCTGGGGCTTAATCTTTAAGGACCAGAAACAGTACAGTTCCTTATACCTGAGAAGCTAGGTATCTTAATGCCAGGCACAAAAGAGGCTTGNCCCCATGAATCGCAGCACGCCAGGCCTCCCTGTCCATCACCAACTCCTGGAGCTCACCCAGACTCACGTCCATCGAGTCAGTATCCTGTTATCTATTTCTGTGCCTTCCACTCAGTCAGCCAGACCCAAGTTCCGAAGTTTCTACCTGATCAATCTCCCCACTCCATTCCCATTGCTACTACCACTTAACCCCATTGCTACTACTCTCGTTTAAGCCACCATCCATCCTATCGAGCCCGAAACGCTATTCCTTCGACCTTCTGGAGCTTCCCTGCTCCCAGTGAGTCTCACTACAACCAGCTGAATCTTTAAGAATCTGTTAGCTATCCTGTCAGGCTTCCCATCCTAGAAGCAGTGTGACTAAAATGTTTGGGAAAATGATCCCTCTCCAGCCTGGCTGCTGACGGGACTCTTGAGTCATTTGGACTTGTTCCTGGTGGTTACTCCTAACCTCAGGGCACTGGGGATCATTATCCAGTTTCCCCCAGTAATTCTAAACCAAATGAGAGGAAAGGCCAACGTGGGAAGAGAGGAGGCAAAAACAAACAAACCATGTACAGGAGTTGTTCAGTTCAGTCGGTCAGTAGTGTCTGACTCCCTACGACCCCATGAATCGCAGCACGCCAGGCCTCCCTGTCCATCACCAACTCCTGGAGTTTACCCAAACTCATGTCTGTCGAGTCGGTGATGCCATCCAGCTATCTCATCCTCTTTCGTCCCCTTCTCCTCCTGCCGCATCTCCTCCTGATGCTGGGAGGCCAGCATCAGGGTCTTTTCCAATGAGTCAACTCTTTGCATGAGGTGGCCAAAGTATTGTAGCTTCAGCTTCAGCATCAGTCCTTCCAATGAACACCCAGGACTGATCTCCTTCAGAATGGACTGGTTGGATCTCCTTGCAGTCCAAGGGACTCTCAAGAGTCTTCTCCAACACCACAGTTCAAAAGCATCAATTCTTCGGCACTCAGCTTTCCTCACAGTCCGATTGTCATGTCCATACATGACCACTGGAAAAGCCATAGCCTTGACTAGACGGACCTTTGTTGGCAAAGTAATGTCTCTGCTTTTTAATATGCTGTCTAGTGATGTACAATCACGGAGGAAAAGGAAACTTTGTCCCACCCCCACCTTTGTTTATTGAAAAGTTTATTGAGATGTAACTCATACCATATAAAGTGTACAAATGTAAAGTGTACAAATCACTGTTTTTTAAATATACCATTAGTTTTTAATAGTAAATAATATATATAACAAAATTTGCAATCTTGAC
This sequence comes from Oreotragus oreotragus, assembly GCA_006410675.1. Taxonomy (NCBI): domain Eukaryota; kingdom Metazoa; phylum Chordata; class Mammalia; order Artiodactyla; family Bovidae; genus Oreotragus; species Oreotragus oreotragus. The sequence continues at coordinate 68,124 of SJYX01004480.1, forward strand.
CGTTTTTTTTTTAAGTGTACAATTATCTATTTCCAAAACTTTTTCGTCACCCCAAACAGGAAACTCTGTATCCTTAAGCAATAACTCCTCATGGTCCCCACTCCCTAGTCCCTGGGGACTAATCTACTAAAGCTCTAATCTACTTTTTGCCTCTATGAATTTGCCTATTCTAGATATTTCATATAAGTGGAATGATACAGTGTTTGTCATTTTGTGTCTTCCTTATTTCACTCAGCATAATGTCACAACAATGTCGTTGCATGCATCAGAACTTTATTTTTCTGGCTGAATAATGTTCCATTGTATAAATACACCACATTTTCTTTATCCATTCATTTGTTGAGGGACACTTGGGTGGAAACTTTGTTTTGATATAATTATCAAATAAAGGTATCAATCAATAAATAATCCCATGTAATTTTGAGAGTTTTCCACTTTTTTCTCCTTAGTAAGTTGGGAACACAGTGCCTCTCTTCTGATTTCTCCCAGCTTTTTGTATGCTGTCACACTACTACAAGATAAAGTGAATACGTGCATTTAACAAAGGCCTGCATGAGTTGAACTCTGTGGATAGTTCCAGATTATTTAAATCCACTAGCTTGATAGCCTGTTTTCCATTTACCCAATTGCTCTTTTGCATCTTCTCTTTGCACATGCTGTTTCCTTTGCTTGGAATACTCCATTGCCTTCCCCAATTAAATGGAGTCCTTGCTACTTGCGTCTAGCTTTTTCCCTTTAAAACATTTACCATTGTGATTGCTGATTTCTATGTTTCCTCCTCAGTCTGTAGCTCCTTAGAGGAAGAAAATGCCTTGTTCACCACTGTAACCTCTGCACCTACTATAGTGCCCGCCTCTTTAATTATTTCACTTTCCTGTACAAATTTGTTCTACCACAGTTGTGGCTGGTTGGGCCCGGCATAAAATTATTAGAATCGTGGAGAGTGGGAGTGAAAAGTGAGCCTTGGGCCCAGTTTTCTGGGATTCCCAGGCTGTCAGAGGAGAGCAAACTCCTCACACCATGCGAAGTGTATTTACAGCAAAGTTCTTTGTGGGGGTGGGGGGTGGATGTGTGTTTGCTGTTGCGTCGCTACAGCGGACTTTACGGTGACAAGACTAGGGGTGGGGTCCTACCGGCAGCAGCTGGGGCAGCCCTGGAGCGGTAGCGGGAATCTGATCATGTGACCTTCAATATGGCGACTGCCCTGGCTCATCCCTGGAAGGGGCGGAGCCTGGGCAGAGGGCAGGCTCAGGTTCAGTCTATAACCGGGACTGCGCTCGCGTTTACGGACAGCTTATCATGGAGGCGAAAGAGTCTAGGTGAGTTCTCTGGACCACCACGCAGTGTGGTCATAGGGGCTTCTGACCTGAATCTTCTAGCCTAGGAATCTGTTTCTATACCCTTCTTCCCCAGCCCAGAGAACCCAAGTCGCTGGGATTCCAAATCCTTCAACCATGGATTCTTAAAATATCCCAGGGACTACCTAGCTGGACTGCGTACCCCAGACCTTAATTTAGGATACGCCCCCTGGACTTTTAATCCTCAGCTGAGATCCCTATTTCGGACTTTCATCTCTGATCCCCCCATGGCTATCCGCCCCCGCCTGGAGATTTTTCAGCCCCAAAACCTTCCAGCCCTGGAACTAGCCCATGGATACCCTTGTTCCAGAGACATGCTCTCCCCCCACCAATTCTCCTAAGTGAGTTTTCGTCTCCTCAACCCCACTCTCCTAGTCCTTCCAGTGGCTTTGAGCCTGGGGAAACTGGGACTATGCGTAGGGTAAAGGCCCCAGCACCGGCCCTTCTAGTCCTGTACGCCACCTGATAGGCAGAGAGAGGGCAGAATCGGCGGGGAGGCGCAGCTTGGTAGCTGGTCTGGAGAAGGCAGATAGCCGTGCTGGATGGACTGTGTCCGCCTTTAGAACCCAAGCCCTGCCCAACCCCCAGCCTAGTTTACTGAGACCTACCCTTCCCTCCTCCTGATCCCCAGACCTCAGGGTTTTCCGGAGCTTAAGAATGACACCTTCCTGCGAGCAGCCTGGGGAGAAGAAACAGACTACACTCCTGTTTGGTGCATGCGGCAGGCAGGACGCTACTTACCAGGTCAGGGTCAGGGCCTCGGAGGCTAGGTAAAACTCTGGAGAGTGAAAAGTTTTAGAGGGGCAGAGAAGGGCTCTTGGAGGTTCCCCAAGGCTGAGCCCTGCCTTACCTTTTCTGTCTGCAGAGTTTAGGGAAACTCGGGCTGCCCAGGACTTTTTCAGCACCTGTCGCTCCCCAGAAGCCTGCTGTGAACTTACCCTGCAGGTGAGGGGTTGACAAAAGAGGAGGGATTTATGTCCTCCGCAGGCCACCTAGCAATCTGTCTTCTGTTCCCTATAGCCACTGCGTCGCTTCCCTCTGGATGCTGCCATCATCTTCTCCGACATCCTTGTTGTACCCCAGGTACCTGCTCAGATCTGACTCACAAACGTATAAAACAGAAAGGACAGTCAAGGCTCAAGAAAAGCACTTACCCTTATGGGACAGAGGGAAAAATAGGCTGGAGGAGATGGAGCTTGGCTGAGTTTCATTCTCCTTTTCCTCCTTCCTGGCATGGGTTGAACAGATCTCATTCTCCAGGAGTTAACAGGTTGGGAACCCAGATGTTTTCTCCCCTGCCAGGCACTGGGCATGGAGGTGGCCATGGTGCCTGGCAAAGGGCCCAGCTTCCCAGAACCATTAAGAGAAGAGCGGGACTTAGAGCGCCTCCGGGATCCAGCAACAGTGGCCTCTGAGCTGAGCTATGTGTTCCAGGCCATCACCCTCACTCGACAGCAGCTGGCTGGGCGTGTGCCACTGATTGGCTTTGCTGGTGCCCCGGTAATATGGAGCAGGGCAGGGATTTGGGCTTGGAGAAGTTACTTTGGCAGGTCTGGGTGAAGACAAGGGAAGGAAGTGTCAATCTGGCTTTTGCCTTTTACAGTGGACTCTGATGACATACATGGTTGAGGGTGGCGGCTCAAGCACCATGTCTCAGGCCAAGCGCTGGCTTTACCAGAGACCACAAGCCAGTCACCAGCTGCTTCGCATCCTCACTGATGCTCTTGTCCCTTATCTGGTGGGACAAGTGGCTGCTGGTGCCCAGGTAAGACCTGAGGGAGAGACAAATAGCCTGGGGCTTAATCTTTAAGGACCAGAAACAGTACAGTTCCTTATACCTGAGAAGCTAGGTATCTTAATGCCAGGCACAAAAGAGGCTTGACCTGCAGTGATCTGGCTAGAGCAGCTAAGCCCAGATACTGGCAGAGGGGCTTAGTGCTCTGTTCAAAGACCAAAGTTAGCACTGGGATCTGGAGAAGGCAAAACTTTTTGACTGGAACTAGGTTTATAGGCTTAGGCAATCTCAGGGATGAAGTCACTTGGGGAAAATTGAGGCACATTCTACGTGTCTCTCCTCTTTGTATGTTATGTATTTGATTTATTTTCACCACCCTGTAATTGTAGGCATTGCAGCTGTTTGAGTCCCATGCAGGGCATCTTGGCCCACAACTCTTCAGTAAGTTTGCACTGCCATACATCCGTGATGTGTCCAAGCGAGTGAAGGCCGGGCTGCAGGAGGCAGGCCTGGCACCGGTGCCCATGGTAAGGATGGGGATGGGCTGAGTGAAGGTGGGCTGGTGGAGCTATCAGGTTAAGTCCTGCATGGAACTAAGTGACCACTAGAGGGCAGCAGAAGTATGACTGAGGTATATTATTAATAGCCAGCAGAGCAAAGCTCTCTGCAGCCTGAGATTTGTCCTTTCCCCCAGATCATCTTTGCTAAGGATGGACATTTTGCCCTGGAGGAGCTGGCCCAGGCTGGCTACGAGGTGGTTGGGCTTGACTGGACAGTGACCCCCGAGAAAGCCCGGTGAGTGATGGAAGGTGAGGTGGAGCAGGGGACAGCTACAATATGTGCAGTCACCAGAACAGGGCCCTGACTCTGCTTCCAGGGAACGCTTGGGAAAGACGGTGACCCTGCAGGGCAACCTGGACCCCTGTGCCCTGTATGCATCTGAGGTAACAACCAGGTTCTTGTGTGTGTGTTGGTGACTTTGTCTCTGCACTCTCATGGTTCTGGATGTGGTTGTGTTTATTACTATGTGTGTGTTTTCATCATCGGTTTATCCCTCCCTTCTACTCCATTCACAACATGGACTCTAGGAAGGCAGGAGTTTCTTTTCATTGATTTCATTCATTTGGCTTTTCTTAGTGCCTGGTCCATACTAGGGCTCCGATAGTTTTTTTTGAATGACTGAGTAATACTGAGTGCCTCCATGTATGTGTGTCACTATTATGTATAGGGAGGACAGAGGCGTGCTGGCCCCCCTGTAGCCAGTGCCCTGTTGGTCCCCCCAGGAGGAGATTGGGAAGCTGGTGCAGCAGATGCTGAATGACTTTGGGCCACAGCGCTACATTGCCAACCTGGGCCATGGACTTTACCCTGACATGGACCCGGAACATGTGGGAGCCTTTGTGGATGCCGTGCACAAACACTCTCGCCTGCTTCGACAGAATTGAGTGTGCCCATTTTCCCTGAAGTCCCACTGACACAGATGATTGTTTCCAGGAGAATAAAAGTTCAAGAGTTGAAGTCTTGCATGTGGTTTTGTTTGTGAAAGGTCTGTGCCCTTATCTTCCATTCCTTCTTAGCCTCTTCCTTCCCTGGGCTGCTTCTTGCATCCTCTCCCACAAGTCCTTGGAGCTCAGATATCAATGCCTAGGCACTGTCAGACTTCATGTCAGGGCCCTAACACCAACGTGCTTTCAGATATCCAAGCCCCAGAGCCACATGGGGTTGCATAGATCTTCCTAGGAGTGGGAGCTGTGACATGTGCAGGGAAATGGGGTCCCTATAGCATGTGAAGCCAGGGCTTTGTGTCTGGGGAGGAAGAGTGTATAGATCAGAAAGGGACACAGAAACGGTTAGAATATTCAGAAAAGCCTGTTGAGGAAGATGGAGTCTAAGTCAGCAGGAAGAAGCTGAGAGGCCTTCAGCTTTGACCCAAAAAGTTGGGAAGAGGGCATAAAGATCGGCTGAGTTGCTTAGACATGCATCACGGAGCTGAGAAGGCTTCTGACACCAATAGGCTTCTTTTCTGTGTATATCCTCTAATTTTCTCAATATCTTGATGTTTCTGCTCATCATAATGGTACCTACTTTCTGGGGTCTGGCCCTGATGTGCCTGTGAGCTCTGGAAGGTGGTCTGGTGCAGTAGGAAATTCTTCATTTGTTATTCCACATCTTTATTAGAGTGCTAGGAACCCTCTGCTATAGGCCTAACCAGCTCCCTGTCCCAGCCATGGTTATGGAGAATACAGAGAAGGGCCCCATTTATTGAAAGAACACAATTTCTGATTTTAGAAAAATGATCTTTTCTGTGATCCGTGATTTATTCATAGAAAAGCACTGTGAGTTCACATACTTGCTAAAAAACGGCAATTGTGATACAGAAATGGGAGTGGTGTCTTTTTTTTTTTTTTTTAACCAACCTATCAGGCTGAGAGGTTGTACGGCCCATGACGGAACAGTAAGACTTCAGTAGCCACAAACAGCAAATACAAATTTACAGTGTGGAGGAAAAAAAAAAAAGTGACACAGTTTGTCAGAGAAAGCAAAGTAAAGCAGACAGGTCCTTAGTTCACACTCTAGCTATACCACCCCTTCCCTATCACACCCCGCCCCCCACTCGGAAACTAAGACAGGAAACAGTCAACACCAAGACACTGGCATCTAGGACTCCTCTGAATGCCCGTGCCATCTCTCACAACAATTCCAGGCGAGGAGCGGGCAGGAAGCCAGCAGGAGCATGACACACTGTGGAGGCCAGCAAGAGCGAGCAGAGGGGCTGTCCACTGGGCTAGAAACTATTCAGGGCAAGGCCAGATGCATTCCAGCCGCAGCCTCCAAGTCAGTGACCCATGGGACTGTGGCAGAAGAGGGCAAGGAAGCTTGAGGTAGAAAGGCAGGGGAAGAAAGCAGGTGCAGGGGAAGCAGAGAAATGTGCTGAAGGAGCCACTCAGGGCAGAGGGAGCTTAGTGCTCAGAAGCTTGTTGGGTGACAGTGATGAGTACAGGAGCCACAGAGATGGGGAACGTGTTTAGCTGGCACGAGAGAACAGAGGAATGGGGATGAGAGATCTGGCAAAAAGAGAAGGGACACATTCATGCAGATCCTAGAACATGAATTCACAGACAAACCTACCTGTGGAAATACCACAGTTACTCATACAGAGGCAGATACAGACCAAACAGATTTATACACGGGCACTCGTGTGGCCAGATACAGGCTAAATATGCATCAGCAAACGCAACAGACAGACATGTACTACAGTATGCTCACACGTGTGCATACCTTCACACACACCCCCACCGTCCAGCACACAGGCCTGACACATGCGCATATATGTGCACATGCAGGCGTGCACAGACACGCCAGTGCACACAGACACACGCATTCAGTCATTCAGGTCTCTACGCACACTTAGAGATGAAACCAGACACTCGCACAACGGTGTCCAGAGCAGATGAACATTATGAGCTCAGTGGCCTCCCAGACATTCACCTTCACCTGTTTCTCAGGAACTCGTCAGACTCCTAGAGAGGCTGTGTGAGGCAGGAGCAACCGCGTCCGTGTCCTCGTGGCTTCGTGAGGTGAAAGTCTAAGTCCAGACTGGGCCTCCTCACCCATCACTGGGCTATGAATGCCCTTCTGCAGGCTGGGTTTCTGCATAGACTAGACTTGAGATTTCCTCTTAACTGGCCATTTTTCTCCCTGCCACCCCCAATCTTCCACTGCCAACAGAATATACTCTGCAAGGGAAACCTGAGAAATGGTTGTGAATCTCCTCAGAAAACAAGCCTATCTTCCCACCCACAGCTACTTCAAGTACCCATCAAATTAGAACCAGAATTATAAATAGTTACAACTTTACAACATAATTGGCAACACACAGACTACAGTATTTACAGTACCATAAACGCTTCTATTTCTCTGGTTACGCAATCCCTGAGACGGAACAGTGTTCTGTGTTTGCCAAGGGAGAGAGGGGCAATGCCCGGGACACGCAGGGTACAAGGGCCTGAGGTGGCATGTTGTGGGTGCTGACCGGTCTGCAGGGCCCTGCTCCCCGAGGAACAGTGGGCTGTTGTAAGAACCCTGCCCAGGCAGGCATGCTGGCTAGAGCTGGACTCTCCCCATGCTTAGCCCTGTGGTCCTCTGGCTTCAGCCACAGGTGCTCAGAGTCCTCTCAGGGTGGACAAATGCTTGTGTCCGTGGCCTGACCTGATGGTACCTGGGAGCCCAGGCTGCCCTGGCAGCGAGCCGTCTGCTTTCTCAGCCGAAGCGCTCTCGCACCAGCAGCATCAGCTTCTTCTTGCCTTTGTAGATCTGTTTGAGGTTGTCGATGAACTGGGCAAACTGCAGGTGGCCATCCTGTGGCAGCAGGAAGGTCTCCCGGGCCTTGCTCAGAAACTCAATGAACTCTCCGTAGTGGCGAGGGCTGATATGCGTCAGGCGTGAGTGTGTGGTGTTGATGTAGGCATTGATGGTGGCATCCAGCAGCTGGCGCAGGGGAGCCTTGTCAGTGGACATGAGCTTTCCTGAGCTGCGGCGGCCTGGGATGCCGGCCAGTCCAGGAGCAGTCACCGTGCAGCGCCGAAGGATGTCTGAAAGCACTGTGGCGCAGTGCACGCTCTTCACCACCAGGGGGATCAGGGCCGCCAGCTCATTCTTGCCCAGGGAGTGGCTGAGGGCGCAGGCCCAGAGCACATCGTTGATGGCTGGGTGGGTATCCTGGTTGTAGGCCAGGTTGAGATGGCTCATGGCCAGTGAGGCCAGCTTGAAGGCACGTAGCGGGTAGCCACGGAGCTCCATGTAGCGGGCGATGGTGAAGAGCTGTGAGTGAGTCATGCCACCAGCCGCAGCATCGATGGCGATCTGATAGGCTGCTTCGAAGGCGATGTGGTCCTTCTCACAGAGGGTGAGGGCCGACAGGGCACAGCTCTGCGGATCCTTCATAGCGCACTGCAGGGCCAGGGTGCGAGCACAGCTGGCCAGCTCCTCCCGCTGTGGATAGTCAAGACTGAGGCGCAGGATGGTGGTGTGGGAGACGGCTGTGGCAGCCACAATACTGGTAGCCTCGGTGGGGGTGAAGAGTGTGTACCAGCTCTGCAAGATGCTCACCAGGGCCCGCACACCTGTCAAGGAGAGCCTGTGCTCAGCCATGGGCCTCCGGGCCCTGATCCAGGTCTACTCAGATTACCATTTGGGGTGAGAACTTGGCCTGCAGGGACGAGCTCTCCCTCCTCAGCAGCCCTGAGATGATCTGCAGTAACCAGGGCTAGGGGGGCAACCCTGGTGGCCGGACCCCATTTGAGGTCTCTTCCCATCCTTTCCTTCCCCCAGGTCAGAGGTTTGAAAGTTTCTTCAGGTGCTCTTAGCCCCTCACAAGGATGGAGCAACAGAGTCTGTGGTTTGCCTGCTCCAAGGCAGGAGTCTCAGATCTGCCCCTGGGTTTGCTAGATGAAGTGAAGCCTCTCAGGGCAGAGTTTTGTGCTGGGGCTTTGGGCACTAGATGGGGTCTTGAGCCTCCAAGTTGTTTGGGATTTCTCAGAAACATGGACAGGGACTGGGACTAAACAACTCCTAAGGCTGCACTTGAGTACTGGTGGCTGAAAATTATTCTTTGAGAATGTTTCTATCGGAGGATCAGAGTGCTGCTTGCCCTCAGGGTATGATCCAAGCAGTGAGGGAAGAGCTTGGTCAGGCTGAACAGGGTCATCTTCTCCTAGCAGCAGCCTCATCCTTTCCTAGGCCATCAATAATAGGAATATGAGAGCTCTAAGGATTCACTGTCCTGTCCCAAGAATAGGGCCTAGGAATCCTTTCCCCTGGGGGCACAGAAGCTGGGAGACTCACCCACTTCTGTAGCACAGGTTACCAACCACCGCACCATCTCCCGGCGCCTCCAGTTGAGGGTTGATAAGGTCATCCTCATCACCTGGGTGAAAAAAAGTGGCATTCCCAGTGGACTAAGCATACTGCTATAACTGCTCCCTCCTCCTTGCCATTCATTTATGTACATGTATTTATTTGTGCCTTAAACAACCATCTCTCCCCTGAGAAGTACAGATGGGTTTGTTTAATTTCTGCCCCATCCTGCCACCAATCAGATAGAAGATTTCTCTGATAACCTGTAATGAATAAACCCCTTATTATCACACCTTGACTTGGAGGAATGGGGGTAGGTAGGGGAAAAATGGGGACCCTGTGGAGCCTAAGGCTATACTGCTTAACTGGCTTTAACTTCAAAACAGAGCCCAAAATTGAGTCCTGACCTTGTGACTAGCCTAGAAGCTATGTTCTGGGGACACAGAAAGAATCAGACCTGGCCCATGCCCACTCCAGTCCTCATGGGATCTTAACTCCCTGTCACTAGGCCAGAAGTTTAAAGTGGGAATGGCCCACTCCTCCTCCATACCTGTAGCCCCAGCTCCAAGGCCACGTTGAGCAGGGTGCCATCTGTACTACTGTCCGTGGGAGTAGCAATCTTGAATGCATCTTGGGCCAGTTTGAAGATGAGGGAGGAAGAATGGATGTGCTTCTGTATTGCTTCCAGGATTGTTCGGAGCCTCAGAGTGTCCCCTACAGGTGCCAAGAGAAGGGGCAGGGACAAGGTCTTCTTTAAAGCTTCCCTGAACAGTCAGCTGATCACAACAGGTGCTGGCTGAACTGGCTGGTGTCAATGCACTGAATGCTTCCGAATGGTCGGGGTGGTCAAGCTTTGTCTCCACTGAACCCACTGGAGGCTCCTTCCTTCCCCAGGCACCCATGCAAATTCACTTCTCTCCACCTTTTCATTGGCCTTGACCCCTTACTCTTTTTTCCCTTCAGGATCTTTAGGTCCCAGAAATAACTTTTTCTAACACCTGAATTTTGAGAGCTACTTATACAGGCGAAGGAAGCCACAGTATTGCCAGGAACGTATGCCAGTCCCATGGTCTGCTTCTCAGTACAGTTCCCTGGAGCTGGGCTACCACTTCTTATCCAGTAGGCAAGCATGAGTGCACAGAGTTATGGAATATATTGTAGGAATGCCATGGGTACTATATGACGTAAAGGCAGTAGGAAATATGAAAGACTGGTGTATCTTCTGAAGGGGTAAAATGTGAAATAAAGATAGAAGAAAAAGTAGGTCTTATGTCTTACAAAGAGGTGCAGTGCTAAGAGTGTACAGGCTTTGGAGTAAAATACACTGGGAAATGAATCGAGTTCAGCCATGTACCAGAGCAGTTACTTCATCTATAAAATAGAAACAATAACCTTTTAAGGTCGTGGAGGGAATTATAAACAGTTTGTGTACAGGTAATATGTGTGTGCGTGCACATAAATGAACAGAACATATGCAGGGATATTTACAACACTGTCTTAGCAGTAGTAGTTAGCTTTGGGTGTCAGGACTGAGAGATCACCTTTTTTCCTTCTATCCTCTTTAAAAACAATTAAGCCATTTAATAGACTTTTTTTTTTTTTTTCATTTTGGTGGGACCTTAGTTCCTCAACCAGGGATCAAACCCAGGCCCTCGGTAGCAAGAGCAGAGTCCTAACCACTGGACAGCCAAGGAAACCCTGACTTGATGTTTTTAAAGTGGTTTTAGGTATACAGAAAATTGAGCAGATAAGACAGAGAGTTCTCACATGTCCCCCTCTCTCCCCTTTCAGTTTCCCTTATTACTAACATCTTACATTGAATGAACACTGATACATTATTATTAACTGAAGTCCACAGTTAACATTAGGGTCCACTGTGTTATACAATCCTATGGGTTTTGACAAATGCATAGTATCATGGATCTGCCATTACTATGTCATATAGAATAGACTCATTGCTGTAAAAATCTCCTGTGCTCCACCTGTTCATCTCTCTTCTCTTTCCTTCTGAAACTATTGATCTTTTTACTGCCTCTATAGTGTTAACTTTTCCACAATATCGCAGATTTGGAATAGTATGTAACCTTTACAGACTGGCTTCCTTCAGGAAACAAAATACATCTGTTTCCTTAAATGTCTATTTATGGCTTGGTAGCTCTTTTTTTAAAATTTAGTTTTAGTTGATGTACAATATTATATACATTTCAGGTATACAACATAGTGATTCACAATTTTTAAAGGTTATAGTCCATTTATAGTTATAAAATACTAGCTATATTCCTATAATATATCCTTGTAGCTTACTTATTTTATACATAGTAGTTTATACCTCTTAAACTCCTTACCCCATCTTGACCCTCCTCCCTACCTTAACTCCCCACACTGTTAACAAGTTTGCTCTCATACTCTGTGAGTCTGTTTCTTTTTTGTTATATTCAATAGTTTGTTGTATTTTTTATATTCCACATATAAGTGATATCATGCAATATTTGTCTTTGTCTGACTTAATTTACTTAGCAGAACACCCTTCGATTCCATCTATGTTGCTGTAAATGGCAAAAAATTTCTTTTTATAACTGAGCAGTATTTGATTATATATTTATACCATCTCTTCTTTACCCATTCATCTGTTGATGGGACACTTAGGTTGGTTCTATTTATTATCTACTGTAAATAATGCTGTCATGAACATTGGTGTACATGTATCTTTTTCAATTAGTGTTTTACATTTTTTGGCTATATACCAAGGAGTGGATCTGCTGGGTCATATTGTAGTTCTAATTTTCTGAGAAACCTCCATGTCATTTTTCACAGTGGCTGCATCAATTTACATTCCCACCAACAGTGTACAAAGGTTCCCTTTTCTCCACGTCCACACCAACAGTTGTTATTTGTGTTCTTTTTGATGATAATCATTCTGACAGGTGTAAGGTGATATCTCATAGTGGTTTTTAATTTACATTTCTCTGATAATTAATGATATTGAGCATCTTTTTATGTGCCTGTTGACCATCTGTACTTCTTTGGAAAAATGTCTATCCACGTTTTCTGCCCATTTTTAAAATCAAGTTTTTTTTTATGTTAGTTCACATGAAATGTATATTTTGGATTTAATTCCCTATTGGGTCACTCCATTTGCTAGTATTTCCTCCCATTCAGTAGGTTGTCTTTTCATTTTGCCGATGTTTTTCTTTGCTGTGCAAAAGCTTTTAACTAGGTCCCACTTGTTTATTTTTTATTTTCCTTTGGTTTAGGATGCAGTAAAAAAAAAAAAAAAAAAAGCATCTTTTTATGTGCCTGTTGACCATCTGTACTTCTTTGGAAAAATGTCTATCCACGTTTTCTGCCCATTTTTAAAATCAAGTTTTTTTTTATGTTAGTTCACATGAAATGTATATTTTGGATTTAATTCCCTATTGGGTCACTCCATTTGCTAGTATTTCCTCCCATTCAGTAGGTTGTCTTTTCATTTTGCCGATGTTTTTCTTTGCTGTGCAAAAGCTTTTAACTAGGTCCCACTTGTTTATTTTTTATTTTCCTTTGGTTTAGGATGCAGTAAAAAAAAAAAAAAAAAAACACTGCTATGATTTGTGTTAAAGTGTTCTGCCTATGTTTTGAGTTTTATGGTCTCTGGTCTTATATTTAGGTCTTTAATTCATTTGGAGTTTATTTTGTGTACAGTTAGAGAATGTTCTAATTTCATTCTTTCATTTGTAGCTCTCCAGTTTCGCAGCACCACTTATTGAAGGGCACTTCATTTCTTTATGTTGGTAAATAATATCCCACTGTATGGATCTACCTCAGCTTGTATATCCATTCGCCAGCTGCAGGATATCTTGTTTGCTTCCGTTTTTAGGCAATTACAAATAAAGGTGCTATAAACATTTGCGTGCTGGTTTCTGTGTGGACAGTTGTGTAAGTTTTCAACTTATTTGGGCAAATAACTAGGAACATGATTACTGGATCATATGGTTAGACTATGTGTACCTTTGTAAAAAACTGACAAACTGTCTTCCAAAGTGGCTGAACCTTTGGCATTCCCACCAGGAATGAACGAGTCTCTGCTGCTCCACATCCACACTAGTGTTTGGTGGTGTTTTGGATTTTAGCCATTCTAACAAGTATACTGAACAAGTATATAGTGGTATCTAATTTTTGTTTTAATTTGTATTTCCAGCCCATCCTAAAGGAGATCAGTCCTGCGTGTTCATTGGAAGGACTGATGTTGAAGCTGAAACTCCAATGCTCTGGCCTCCTGATACGAAGGAAGAGCTGACTCATTGGAAAAGACCCTGATGCTGGGAAAGATTTGAGGGCATGAGGAGAAGGGGACGACAGAGGATGAGATGGCTGGATGGAATCACTGACTCAATGGACATGGGTTTGGGTGGACTCTGGGAGTTGGTGATGGACAGGGAGGCCTGGTGTGCTGCGGTTCATGGGGTTGCAAAGAGTCAGACATGACTGAGTGACTGAACTGAACTGAAAATGACATGTCATGATGAGTATCTTTTTACATGCTTGTTTGACATCTATATATCTTATCTTGTAAGGCATCAGTTCAGGTCTTTGGTGCATTTTAAGATTCAGTTGTTTTCTTTATTGTTGAGTTTTAAGAGTTATTTGTGTATTTGGAATACAAGTTTTTTATTAGATACTGTTTTGCAAATATTTTCTCCCAGGCTGTGGCTTTTCAATGTTTTTCATATAAGTTTTAAAGTTTAATGAAGTCCTACTTACCAATGTTTTTTTCATAGACTGTATCTAATTTTGGCATTGTATCTAAAAAGTTATTTCTGGGAATTCTCTGGAGGTCCAGTGGTTAGGACTCTGTGTTTCTACTGCAGGCAGCCCAGGTTTGATCCTTGATCAGGGAACTAAGATTCCACAGGTCACACAGTGTGGTCAAAAAAAGTTACTGTCAAACACAAGGTCAGCTAGTCTTCCTCCTGTGTTATCTTCTAGAAGTTTTATAGTTTTGTGTTTTATATTTATGTATATGATACATTTTGAATTCATTTTCATGAAAGGTATAAGGTCAGTGTGTCTATATTCATTTTTTAAAATGTGGATGTACAGTTCTTCTAGTACCATTTGCTGAAAATACTATCCTTTGCTCCTTTGTCAAAGACCAGTTGACTGTATTTGTGTGAGACTATTTCTGAGCTCTCTATTTTGTTCCATGGACCTATTTGCTTATTCTTTTGCCAATACCACACTATTTGATTCAGTTCAGTTCAGTCGCTCAGTCGTGTCCAACTCTTTGCGACCCCATGAATTGCAGCACGCCAGGCCTCCCTGTCCATCACCATCTCCCGGAGTTCACTCAAACTCAGGTCCATCGAGTCCGTGATGCCATCCAGCCATCTCATCCTCGGTCGTCCCCTTCTCCTCCTGCCCCCAATCCCTCCCAGCATCAGAGTCTTTTCCAATGAGTCAACTCTTCTCATGAGGTGGCCAAAGTACTGGAGTTTCAGCTTTAGCATCGTTTCCTCCAAAGAAATCCCAGGGTTGATCTTCTTCAGAATGGAT